>CAIGRP010098525.1:0-25424 GCA_903798385.1 Fraxinus cuspidata
ACATTGGTTGTGAGATTATTAACATAAGGAGTGGATCTTGGAGAGTTATGGATGGACCTTCTTTTGGACTTTTTGGTTGGCTCGGGTTCGAACCTGATTTTGCAATGGGAGCTCTACATTGGCTTCCTCTTATTAATCATAACGAGTACATAGTGTCATTACTTGTGGACGATGAGAAGTTCATGAAGATATCACTTCCAAAGAGTGGTGAAATTCATGATCGCGTCATTGCAATGAGTGGATTCCGTGGTTTCGCGACTCATCACGAAGACATGAATCGAATTGATGTGTGGATTCTGAGGGGTTTGGGCTGTGAAGTTTGGGAAAAGCGATATAGCATAAGAATGGATTGCACAAAGAATATGGTTCCTCTTTACTGTTCAAGAATCGATGGTGAAATATTTTCAAGAAAAAAGATTATGATCTGTATGCTTATGATTGTTCTTTGCAAATTATGAGAAAGTTGATGTAAAGAAGGGACGTTTCCCCTTCAATGGCTGCTACTTGCCTCATGTCAATAGCCTCATCTCGTGGACGATTCCTGTAAAAAGGTGAAAATGTTTGCTTTCAATAAATGGTGTAGTTTCTGGTGTGTGTTATATTGTCGAGTTTTATGACTTTTTTCCGGACATGCGTGCATAGTCGACTCCAATTTGTCGAGAACAAGGTTTAGTTTATTGTTGTATGTATATGCAGGCGTGTTTCCTGTCTGTCATGTTGTGAGTTGTTATTTCAGGCATTGAGAAACACATCATTTTGTAAATATACGTGTGCTTTTCTTGAACTGTGGTTTATATGATAGATTATAAGTGGTGATATTTGGGTTGAGTATGTGAATAATTTCGTGTTCAAAAGATATTAGAATGGTTAAAATAGCTTCTGAGTGCCAGCCAAGGTCCTTCTCAACGGGAATCTGGCATAATTTCCACGTTAAATTTCATCTCAAGTTTTAGCCTCTGTTTTTACAATTAGATAAGTGAATTAAAATTTAAATCAAAATCGGTAATTAATTTAGCTATACATGAAGGATTCAAACTTTTTAAATATAACTTTTATCAAATTTATTAAAAAATTGATTTTTATTTAAAACAAATGAGAGTTAGTATCATTCAATTAGATCAAATTGGCGTTGAAAGGACAATCTTAGCCTTTGTTTGGAGTTCATTTTTTCAAAATATAATTTTTCAAAACTCATTTTCAACTATACATTCTCTAATAAAATATTATTACACGTAAACCTGAAACTTTTTTTTTTTTACCATACATTCTCCAAAAAATTCACTATTCCAAAATATTTTTTTTTTTCCAAAACTTCATCATGTTTGACAACCATTATTTCAAAGTTATTTTTTCTACACTCATTTTCAATCACACATTCAAACCAAAAATATTTTACATTTATATCTAAATTTTTCTCTATTTTATAACTACACATTCTCAAATAAAAATTACTATTCAAAACTCCATTTTACCCAAATAATAATTGTCAAACAGGTGCTTAGTTGGAGCCGAAACGGGGACTTAGTCTAATTATTCCGAATCTATTAGTGATAGTTGAGATCACTCTTCAAAATCTTATGATCAATCTACATCCCGTCCATAACTACTTGAAGTTAAGAGCGTAAAAATAGTGTGCTCAACATATCTATTCACGTCTTTGTTTCAGGTGGTCGGAGGTCAAAAGAGCTTTTGAAGACGTTTCATTGTTGTAGAAGTTCGAGTGAGTTCATACCAATGACATAAATGTACCATTAGACAGTCCAAATCTATTTTATCCACTTGGCAAGTTAGACATCCCAATTTCCATTGAATCATGCTACAAGTACATTAACTTTGACATTGTGTCACATGTCGGAGCATGATTGGACAGTTTTTAAACACCACACACCTTCCCGACCATTTGCATTTAATTCACATGGAGTGTCAAACTCCATGTGAACCATGGAATGTACACAATACAAAATTCATTCCCATTAAACTTTTTTAAAAGTTTAACTGTCATTAATTTTTATTTTTTTATTTTTATGTTACTTAACTTTTCAAAATATTTTCCAACTGCTATTGAACTTTAAATATCCAACTTGTCACTGAACTTACAAAAATATTATACATCGATAACTTCATCAAGTTCGTAACTTTTTAAAAATGGCGAGGGATGGAAGGACAGCCGTAATAATATTTTGATAAGTACAGTGACAACTTGAATAGATTTTAATACGACAACTGAAAATATTTCAAAAACTTTCTGTGGCATTTCAGAAATATTTTAAAGTTCAAATTAAGAAACATTTTATGAAAGTCGTTTAGCATGATATTTGAAAAGTCGAAGGAGCATTTGAGATCCAAAAGATGCTTTCGGATTCATTTGACTAATTTTATGAAATGACTTCTTCTAGTTAGTAAAACTTTTATGCCCTGTTTGATATGGAAAATTTTCCATTGAAGTAAGAACTTGTTTTTCATTTTTTTAAGTTTTAGCTTGTTTGATTGCAAATTTTTTCCTATAATAGTTTTTTTTTTTTTTTTTTGGTTTCCACTCATGTGCACAATTTCTTGATTTTTGTGGAATTCATTTTCTTATGGTTTGTGTGGGAAATTGTTTTCCAACTTGTTTTTTTTTTTTATTTGCAATTGAAAAAAATTCTAGACACAATGGTAAAAAAATTATCATTTTTATTGACAATTTTCATGCAAAACAAAGCCAAACGAATGGTATTCGATATTGTAATTTTTTTTAATTTTTTTTTTAGCAATTGGAACAAATTCTAGACTCAATGGTAAAAAAAAAATTATCAATTTAATGAACAACTTTCATGAAAAAAAGACAAACGGACACCAATCTTTCAAAATTTTCCAAGTGAAAAATTATATCAATCAAACACAATGAATTACAATTTTCAATAAAACAAAATTCTAGGCAATTCAATTCTATGTAATTCATTTTCTTTCCATCCAAATTCCACATTTACTGACAACTTTCATGATAAAAAGACAAACGGACACCAATCTTTCAACATTTTCCAAGTGAAAAATTATATCAATCAAACACAATGAATTACAATTTTCAATAAAACAAAATTCTAGGCAATTCAATTCTATGTAATTCATTTTCTTTCCATCCAAATTTCACATTTACAATCAAATGGTCCCTTAGAAAAAGTTGGTCCAGTAACTAAGAACAATTTCAAAATAGAAAGCATATTTAAAAATTAATTTTCAAACAGAATGAGATAACTTCGTCTCCGAAATCTCTTCTGCATAGACCAAAAATAATGCCAAAATTGGCCCAGTTCTTAGCGGAAGTCCAAATATGCCAGGCCCGAGTCTTTATATTATACCCCTCTCGTGGTCAACGTGGACGCCTCTCCACCTTAATTTAATCGAAAAAACACAAAAATTTTAGTATTTGTTTGCATCAAAAATATTTTTAGAGTTCTTATGTAGGTTGATCGTTGAGTGAGAGTGGATTGACAGCAAAATGGCTTGTAGCGGTTGCTATTCAGTGAATTTCAAGGCCGTATCCTCCAATCCGAACAAGCCCTTAACTTCATCCACTCTCCTCACTTCAAAATTATCTTCATCCTACTCGCAAATCCCGTTTTCCTCTTTGAATTTTAATTCAAAATTATCCCGAATCCAGTTGCATAAATCAAAGACTGCTCCAAATTCATTCGTGAGTGTGTATCTTTTTTTTATGGGTCTTTTTTTTTTTATTGAGTTTGAAATGAATATTCATGCTGAATTTGTTCATTATTTTTATTTTTATTTTTGTGAAATTTTTTGATGTTTTGAAAAACCTGAAATAGGTTGTGGTGTCTGGGATTAAGGCAGAGCCGTTGAAAGTAATGATATCAGGAGCTCCTGCTTCTGGTAAAGGAACCCAATGCGAGCTCATCACAAAGAAGGTGGATTTTTTATTTTTTTATATAGTTTTAATTATTTTAATTATTTGTTTTTTTGCTACTTTTAGTGCTGTTGATATAGGATTTTGCTCGTGTTTAATGGCAGTCGATATTTATGGTGGGTGTTATTGGCGCTACTTATATAGGCTGATTAATTTTAATGAAACTTGTACAAAAAAATTTGACATAAAAGGTTGACAAACGCCACGTGGCAATAGGGGGCCGCCGCAGGCGCCCCCCATTGGGGGGCCGCCATGTGGCGTTTTGTCAACCTTTTTGTCAAGGTTTTTTGTACAAGTAGAATTGTTGATTTTGAATTGCATCATTTAAATGAAGAGTTATTTATCTTCCAAGAGTCGCAACCATTCAAAGAAACGCATCTAAAAGAGACAACCTTTGTGGAAGGGCATGTAAGGAACCTTCGGCCAAGAATTCAATACATGTCGAAGTTCCATTGAGAGTTTGATAGCCAATTGTGTGGAAACTGCAGAAATGTACCTCGAAATCTTCCTTGTATGTTGAAAATAGCATTCAAATAGCATTATGACATAATTGGATTTATATTCATGCCAAGAGGATTGATTTGGTACTGGTGGATATGTTTAGGTTGAGTACATGTTGGAATGTAGTGGTTTTTTTTTTTTTAATGTTTTATTTTCCGGTTGGATCAATGGTTAATTTTGGTTTTTTACCTTTAAAAATTTGCTTGACATAGTATAGTTTATCTTTAGGGTGAAAACAAAATACAGTATATAAACTTTAGCCCCATAAACAGTTGGTTTGACCGGACAATTCGATGATGACATGAAACCAATATACATTTTCCAAAAATTAGCTAAATACAAGGATGGTGTCAGGCATGGAAAACCCCAGGGATTCTTGTGTAGTAATGAACTTGTAAAAGATTTTATTAATAGCGAGTTGATTTTGATTTAGGATCAGTATAAATTTAAAAACTGACTCAACACTAACGAGCAGCAATCTTATTAAACAGTGCAGCCAATCATACTGTGTCTGGATTTTTTTTTTAAAACTTTCATAGAAGAAAACATTTTTGGTTGGCAGTAAATGGTTTGCATTTTTGAGGTTATGCCTGGTGTTTTGGTGTTCTTGCATTTTAAAGTTTTTGTTGTCCTGGACCACTTCAAAGAGCATGGATTTGAATGATACACATCTTTATCCTTTTATTTCTTTATTTTCAGTTTTTTTGTGCCATAATGTCACAACAGGTTACTTTTTTATGTTATATAATCCGATGTGCAGTACGATTTGGTGCACATTGCGGTTGGAGATCTTCTCAGGGCTGAAGTTGCTGCTGGGACAGAAAATGGGAGGCGAGCTAAGGAATACATGGAAAAGGGGCAGTTGGTCCCAGATGAAATAGTTGTCACGGTGGCTTTATATTCATACTTTTTATTGTTTCTCTTCAAAATAATATTCAAACTATCAATAAAATATTAGTCAAATGAAAATGAATTAGCATCTCTCTATGGTTGTAGATGGTCAAGGAGCGTTTGTCACAACCAGATTCTCAAGAAAAAGGCTGGCTTTTGGACGGATATCCAAGGAGCTCGTCACAAGCGACTGCTCTTAAAGGATTTGGCTTCGAGCCACACATTTTCATTCTTCTTGATGTGAAGTTCTGCTATTGCTATATGTACTTAAGTATTAATTAATAATAATATAAAAGTTATCATCTTAAGAACCGAGAGCTAGCATGATCTTTGTCTAATTAATATTTGCTTTTGCCAGTTACAAGGTCGACAAATTTGACTTCACTTTTGGAACAATTTGGCTTCGTCTTGATTGAGTTACTAGTCATAAAATGCGAGTATAATAAACTCTTTTTCCTCTAAAAGGTCCCTGAAGAGATCCTAGTTGACAGAGTTGTTGGCCGCAGACTAGATCTTGTCACAGGAAAAATATATCATCTAAAGTATTCTCCCCCTGAAACTGAAGAAATTGCTGCTAGGCTTACTCAACGCTTTGATGACACCGAAGAAAAGGCATGCTTCATTTTACGTCTGTATCTTGAAACGTGACTTTGTTTTTGTTTGGTTTTACTTATCCTCCCTTTTCGATACTCGGCCATTGCTTGTGTGACTGTCAGGATATATCTAAAATGTATATATATTGGTATGTGTTTGAGCTAGGTCTTTATAATAGATTTTCCATTTCAGGTAAAACTGCGTTTGCTCACACATAACAAAAATGTGGAGGCCGTGCTTTCAATGTATGAAGATGTAACAGTCAGGGTATGTAATATGTTTTTTCCTTCTCTATGTAATGTGTTTTTTTCTTGACAGAGCGCTAAAATGTCGAATAGATTATTGACTTGTGAATATAGAAACTAAATTTTCCTACCAAGATCGTCATTTTAACTCTTTTGCACAAGCAAATTGGCACTAAAGCTGGTTTCTGCTTGCTATATTTCGTATTGAGCATATCTGTGCATACAAAGTTGTCAAGCTTGAGTTTAATTTTCCTACTTTGGCTCAAGGAAGTGGGGAAAATGTTCCAAAGAAAATTTCTGAACATTGATTTAGCGCTTGTTTAGTAGTGCTTATCAGTTGTGGATCCTATGGAATGGGTGTAGTAAGTTGTGGACCCTATGAAACGTGTTAATAAAAAGTAAGTTTGACAAGCTTAAATTTGCCAAACATGCTCTCATAAACTTGGTTAAGCACCAGTCAGCGCGTCTCATGGACTTGTATTTTACTATTTTACAATAGTTGTTTATTTGTTATTATTATGGGTTTTCTTATATATTAATCGTGTCAGTTGCTGCCTCAGTTTCTTCCATATATTTTCTCTTCCTTAGCTTCCTCCTTTTGCTCCCCCCTTTTCTCCACTCTTTATCACTCACGAACCAAAATCATAGTTCAGAATACTAATGCAGTTGCACATCCATCTCCCTGTGTCAAATCCCACTTGTTCACAGATCTGCGTAAAACCTTTTCGCTCATAAACATTGAATTTTAGGGAAGTTGAAACTTCACCCCTCTTATATTTAGCCGCTCATTGAGGTAGTTTAGTCCATCTTCCTTCGCAAACATATATCTAGCTCAGTAGGCTTTGTTAAAAATAAGTTTAAAACTTTTATGGGACGTGAACCAGATTAACGAGTCATTTACTGGAAACAGTATAACTATCCTATTATTGCTAACATGTTTGCAAGTGCTTTTAAGTACTTATATGCCATGGATTTCGCGAAATGTATGAGTAATAAGTAGGTAGTGAGCTACGAGTCCTATGAGATGTGTGGATAAAAAGTATGTTGGACCAGCTTAAATTATAATTTAAATAGTGCCTAACGTTCACTAAGTTATCTGTTTCTTAGAAAGTTGATATCATAATGCAAAATTACTTTTACTTGGAGCTAAATAGCATCTTCCTCACCCTATCACTTTGAAAGACCTTATTTTTCTACGGTTGCAGGTGGATGGAAGTCTTTCCAAGGAGGACGTTTTTACCCAGATCGACACCGTGTTGAGAAATGTACTTGGACAAAGGCAGGCTGCCATAGGTTCAATGCCAGTGTGAAACATCAAAGAAATCCATAAGGAAAAGGTCGTCTAGATCAAGGAGGATGCCGATGGGCAGGGTGGATGGAGAAGGATGTTATTAGAATCGAGATGATTAGTTTTACTCGTGTTCCCGTGTGACATGTTTGGTAAGCTGAACTATATTGATGGATTGAAAAAGAAAAAGATGTTAAAATTCTTTCTTTTATATCATTCACCATCCATATTTTGTGCTAAACGTGTTGAGGGACTTAATCTCCCCTTTGCATACCGATATATGGATTGGCATCAATTGTGAGTTGATGTAGAGAAAAATACTCAATGTACATTTATTTAATGCTTGATTTTACTTGCTTCTAGTTTATTCCCCTCGAGTCTTTCTACTATCATTTATAACTGGATTTATTGAGGCAGTGGCATTTTACAGGCATATCGACTGCCTAGACTTTGACCGCCGACTCTATTTGTGTTGGTCTACGCTCTGAGTTGATCGGCGGATGGATTCATCGGTGTTCAACATCCGACCAGGACACAGCTGGCTGGTTTGGAGTTGCTCTTTCCCACACTAGAATCATGTGCCACTACTAGTGCCTAATTTAATTTCTTGATTATTTAACTTTCGATTTAACTCTATAACCTTTTTTTTTTCAATATTTAAGCCCGGTTGAAAAAAATGCAATTGCTTATTTTCAAGGCATTTAACGTTAATATTCTAGTGTAACATTTCATGACATGTTGGGTAGCTGATACATAAATTAAACACAACTCGTAAAATTTGTCACGTCTCTTTTTCTTAAACCTCTTAAACCAATCAACTAACGTACCAAACATATCATCCTTAACTTATAATACCCAATTAGCGATGTCTAGTATGTTTTTTATTTTAAAACTTGCATATTCACTTATAAGTTACTGACTTCTTCCAGCTTGGCCAAACATGCTCTTTAAGTTTTGTTCTCAAATTATTTCCTAAACCGGCACTCCATTGTCATTATACTATGAATAACTTGAACCCAGATGTCAATGTGCAACAATCTACAACACAAGTAACATCCAATGAGTTAAGCTTCAAGATTTTCCTATATTCGGTGGGGTCGAACCAATCCGACCTCAGAATGATGTGGGGTTTATCATCCCTTAATTCTAGCCGTCCGATTGTACAAGAATCAGTAAGATCGGATTAGCATTGTACTAGGATCAAGATTCTTTTCAAGAATTCCTTTCAACCCCGGGACAAGATCTACTGGATGCAGATCGAATTTCACCATTTTTTGGGCTCGTCAGTGAGCATGCTCCTAATGGTCGAATGCAAATAGGAAACATTCAAAGGAAAAAGAGAGGCAAAGACAAAGGCGAGAACGGGTAGGGAGAAGCATACTAACGTCTAGGGTTAGCAATCGAATCAAAATAGAAATCCACAACATTTACAACAGCAGGCAAAAAGCTCGTAAGATCTATGGCTGGACAAGAACGTACTTCTAACAAGGCCACAATATTGAGTCGAGATTAACGTTAACTTTATAAAGAGTAGAAAGGAAATTGATGCCACGTCTTGATATGTGTGAGCGTCGTAAAGCAGAAACATGCTATCAGGTGCTCTAAACTCATTATATCTCATCTGTGCAGGCGAAAAAAGAAGGGAGCAGGTACACTCTAGTTAAGAACCCGTTGCCCCGGGGAAAAGTTCTGATATTTTATCGAAAACGTCCATAACCTGAGACGAATAGCGAGTGACCTTCGCATTACTTCTAATGTGAAAAATAAACAGCAAAAGGCTTAATGCAAAAGTGAAACAAAACAGACATTCATGCTGATATTCTGAAAAACGAATTATACAAAGATTCATAATAACTTTCGACTTACCTCTTTGTCGTTTTGATACTTGGCAATACTCAGAGGATTCTGGGAACACTGCAAAAAGGAACAGTTGTCCCGAAGTTCAATAAGATAATTATACAAAATCAGACTCACTTTGATTGGATAGTAAAATCCCAGCAGGAAGTAGAAGGCGAGTAGGTCCACTATCTTGCTGGGAAACCGCATAAGAGAATGAAAAATTTTAATGGAAGGCAAAAGGACGAGAAGCTACTTACATCCATGATAGCTGCTTGAACTCGAGGATTTTGGAATGCCATAGCTACCTCAGGATTGGCCATGATTTTAGAAATGACTTCCTCGGGCGTAAGCCCTATCTGATCTGCAAGATATAACACGCGAGAAACAATAAGTTCATGTTTGGTGGTGAACACGACTCGACAATATAATAGACGAGATTTGACATTGTAAAAAGTATTCAAGGATAATAGAAAGTAATTTTATCTCACGGAAAACAGTGAAAAATTTAATATTATCAATTCTATATTAGGTTAGGCATACACAGCTAAACTTAAATCACAGTAATACTCACCAAACTGTTGCTTAATCTCGGGACTGCTAAGATCGAAACTTTTCAAGGAGTCTGTCATGCGATTGTCCCATTCTGGGCTTCCACCCATGTTATTTCTGTTAATATACAACCAAAAAGAAGAAACATAATTAGGATCAAATCAATAATACCATGAACATTTACACCTTTGTATATTATAATAAAAGCTAAATATTTGTCTGTAATATGTATACTGGGATATTTTATATAGGAAGGACTCAAAAGTTATACTTACAGCATGTCCTGCAATTGTTGACGATACTGTGGATTTTGTAGCATCCCTATAACAGATTTACATTTATTGCAATTAGTAAAGTGGATTACACAATATTGGACAGTAATAAGAAAAAGAATTTAAAATCTTGTTCATAGTACTGCCCAATACGATCTAATACAGCTAAAACACGCGGTTAGGATTCAAATTATACAAAGAAACAGTAATATGCATGTTTTCTATGGACAACAAAGAAAAGTTTTAGCTAAATTTAGGAGGACAAAGCTTTGTGATTATAAGGTCATTCTCCAAATTTTGGAAGGGGGAATGGCCAACATCTACAAACTGACCCTCATTTCCGCCGTCCCAACTCCCTTCAAAGAAAAAGAAAATAAGTCATCGAAAATAAAAACAGCAGTTGTCGCTTGTCAAATCTTGCCTGCTGAACAAGAGAAAATCGTTCGGAAATCTTTGCACTTAGAATTATCCGAAATAAGTTCTGGTAAGTCTCTACAAGTAGAAGTTTCACCTTTGCCAAAGAAATGAATGGACAGTCGTGTTTTAACAAATAAATCAAATCCCAACAAAACAGAAAAGTTTAAGCATAACTAAACTTAAATGGGTAAGGGAAAAACAAACTCACATTTAAATGTAGTAGGATTCCTCATCTCCTCAGGTAAGTAGCTGAAAGATAAAAATGAACAATAACTATCAATAATTAAGAATATGATTTTTGAAATATCAATAATATAGGAGAACTATGCGATGTTAATAGGAAAAACACTATGTGCATGTTCAGCATGCAGCACTAGACATAATAATGAACAACATTTTGGCTTCTTTTTCTTTCTTAATACTGTCGAGTACTGTCCAATCTGCCTTACCATACCAACCATGCCATAGTTGTCTGACTGACTTCCCAAGCTTTGTCTCCTATTTAAGCTGAAATTTTTATAAGACATAACCCAGAAGCAACATTTTATTGTAGGCAACGCCCAAACAGAGATCTTATAAAAGGGTTTGATTAAATATAACAATTTGTTATTCACACTCATCTTTAGCAATCTTTTTTAGTAGATCTATCCACAAAATTTTGAGCTGCAATTATTCCTAGGACATGACAAGCATTTTTCAATTGAGTGTAAAATCTCTCGAGACTCCAATGGAAATGAAGTAAAAATGCAAAAGGAAATTCTAAACCGCATAATTTGCAAAAGAAAGAAAGAATGAGAATAATGAATTGAATTCTAAACCACTTCCATCATGTGAAGATATAAATGTCATTATTCACATATCACGTGCTTAAATCAAACAGCATTGCATTGTGAACAGAAATAACTAAGACATTTGAATGATGGAATATGAACTAAAAAAATTTTGAAATATAAAATAAGGTTGAAGGTTCTCTTACGGATAAACCATTTTCTGTACGGTTGGATCTTCCATCATTTTCTCCAAAGCTTCCACTGACAAGAGGGGATTTGTTTGTTCTGCCCATTACAAGAGAAACAGCTTATTTGGTCTCATTTAAGTCAAAACTGTGGACAAAATGAACCTACTCCCCAAAAATGAAATCAATTAAAACAAAGATTAAAGAATTTATAGCACTTTCTGTGGAGAGGATTCGAAAGCACTGGAATCTATTAAGGAAGAAAAAGGAAACCAAAAACTTGTCCTTATAGTGTCTTGTCGTGACTGCGCTACTATGTAGCAAACATGAACTTATATCCAGCGAGCACAAATGTATGAGAAGCAAACAAGAACAGTATAGTCAGACACAATGCACTCAATGCAGAACAACCATCCTATATGAAATTTCCATTAGCAAGCTGTTGTAATGCAAACTAAAATATTTCAAGAAAAAATACTGTGACATGAGGAAAGGATATAATTTCATCTATTATGTGAGCAAAATCTTTTATTCAAATATTTTAGTTTGATCCAAACTCGAATGCATATACATTATGTCAATTTTACATGTATATCAAATATATCAAAGCACACTCCTATTTTAAACGACAACAGTTAATACAACAGCCTTCCTCATATACAATATGATGAATACTTAGTTTGATACACTTTCATAGGGCTGAACAAAACTCCGGAATCGAACCGGACCCCAACCAAATCAAGCAGTTCTATATAAGTTATATACCCGAACGGGTATTTGAATTGAGAACCGATGGGTTTGGTTTGGTTCTCGGTTCTAGACCAAGAATCGGAACTAAATAATTTTTTTTATTTTTTATATTGAATTAATTAAATTATTTTTATTTTTTCTAAACAAATTAGCAAATTAACCAATTTAGTGATTAATGCTCCAACTCCCAAACCAAGTCCATGTCTAGCCAGCCCAACCCATCCCATCCCATCCCATCCCAATTTCTAAATTCAATTTTTTGTTTTTAATTTTTTGACCCAATTATTAATTTCATCGTTAGTCCAAGGTCTAAGCCTTTTTAAGTTTTTATCATTCCCTTTCCAATTTCATACTTTCATTCGGTAAGTACAAGTTCACTAACCCCAAATCATTTGATAAATTGAAAACCTACATCTACATGCCAAAATCGAAGCCGTCGATTACTGAGTCTGACTTCCCCTCTCTAACTGCCCATCGAAGCTACGAATGAACATGTCATTACTTGTATTTATGTAGTGTTGCTGTAAATGCTCAAAAATTAATTATAGTACGGAACCGAACCAAACCCGAACGGTTCCATAATTATATTTGGACCCAAAGGTTCCATTTATTAAATACCCGAAAATTTTGGTTCAATTCGGTCCTCTCCCTAAACAAAATTGGTCTGCACACGTGTCCGCCATTAATTTATTTGCATATGTAACTAATGTATACTTTATGAACATCCTTATTGTTCTTCAAAAGAACCAGAAGATCAATCAGAAAATAGGAATATACAAAGAAATTTAGCAAAATCCAGTACGAAAAAATTCCCATTAAATAATAAAAGTATTATGCAGTGCAATAAAACTGTAAAACACAAAATCAGTCTCCACAAAGCAAGAGAATCACATCTTACAAGGTCTGCACTAACAAGTAGATAAATTATTGCAAACGCGGTTACTATAATGATGATAAATGATTTCCCAACTTACTGGTGGAGGGGCCTTCCGAAAAACCGGTTCCTCTGTTCGCAGCAGATCCATTTTCAGAAACCTTTGGAGATGTCCAGATAATTAAAATGATAATAATTTTATCATAAATCATCACAGCAGCCATAAATGAGAGTTCAACTCACTTGTTGGAAAGGCCCGGGATCCTTTGGTGCATCTGTCTGTATCGATTCTTTGTAATTCTCAAAAGCATTTTTTTGGAATGTTTCTTCTGGGGAAACATCTACAAAAGCTGCAAAAAAGAAGATGGTGAAGAAAAAGACAACGATTCTGATCCATAGTATAATAAAACCTCGAGTAGCTGATCCATAGTATAATAAAACCTCGAGTAGCTGCCTCAATCTCCATGCCACCAGGAGAATTGGTATTGGGAAAATGTCAATAGTAGAAAAATTAAAAGAGGTTGTCACTTGGGAGCAAAATTAATAAAAGACCCACCCAATAACAAAGCAATAGGAAAGATTTTCATTTCCTCATGTTAGAAGTATAAGAGTCGTTGCTTAACATACTTGTATTAATGTCACAACAGAAAGGAATCAATAAATACCATATTTCTTTGGTCCCTTCTCTGGTTCTACAGTCTCTTTGACAGCTGCAGATGGAGGGTCCTCCACTTTGGTTGCAGGTACATCAACAGTTACAGGTTGAGATGCAGCGGATGTTGAAGTTGTATTTGCATCTGATGTTGGGTATGCGGGTTGGGGAAATGGGAAAGGTGACCCAGGCGAAAAGGCAGCATTATTGAATTGATTATTTTGAGTATCCATCTGTCCCATCAATGTCTTGAAAGCTTGTTGCATAGCATATTTCTGCAAGATTGAGATATGTGCAGTTAAGTCAAAGACGTGAAAAAGCAACCACAGTTTTATCAATTCTAGTAATAGCTAAGTAATCAAATCGATAAATATGCATGTGCCATAACAATGCATGTGAATTTGGTCTAAAAACTCGCTATTACGTTAAGACTGAAAAGTTTGTTTTGAGCAAGATGAACAAATGGACCATTACAATTGTCATAAAGCACTACAAAGAATCAAAGCAATCCCTTCCACCAGATCTCAACAGATATAATTAATCCCATCCTAGACAAACAGGCATCACATTTTCTCCAGATCAACTAAGTCCATAACAATAAGGGGAAAGTAGTCTCATCTTATCTTTAGAAGGAACTACCCTGCATAACAACTCCACCATCATTGCACTTAAGTAATGCAAATTTGTGTTTTACCATATAAATGAATCCCACAAACTCCTGCCAATGCAAAAGTGAATGCATTGCATGCCACACATTGATCCATTGACGCACCTTTCTTCCATATTGAACATAGTGTATCCATTAATAGTCAAGTAGCACTGCACTTGGGCTGAAATACCCTCAAAATAAACCTCAAAATCCTTCAGAGTAGATAACTCTATGAGCTCACATTCTATCCTTCACTCTAGAGCATTACCCATTCAAAATTTAGTTTTACAGCATGGTGGAAAATGGTGGAGAAAGATTGGACCAGACTCATTTCAAGCATAAGCTACACTTGGCGGCTTTGCATCAAGCTATTTTCTTTTCTTCACATACAATTTCCAAAGAAATCCTGCCTACTTATTGTGTGAAGACAAGAAGGAGCAAAAACGCAGTATAATTACTTTAAGTGGTTCCCTAAGCATATCTTATGCTACAAACTACAAGGAGTTTTCATCAGAAAACTACTCTGTGCTGACATGACACAGTTTTGATGCAATCATGTCAATATCTTTTCTCTGATATGCAAATTTTCCATCTTAAAAAATCCTTAGATGATCATGCGTTAAAACCTCCATGTTATGCATTTGCCATAGATCTATACATAAAACTACACTGAGTACATTGAAGCTTTGCAACTACCAATATGCAACAGTTTGATAAGCCTCATAAAGAATTACATATCTTGGATAACTCATTAGTCAGACCATTGATCGCTCTTGTCCCAGAAACTACAAATATTGTTTGGGTTGCCATACATGATATGGAGACCAAATTAGGTACCAGAGTCTCAAATTTATAAGAACGGTAGCTTCAAATTTCTGTGCCATAAAAAAATAACAAGTTGACAAAATCTGGAAGTGTTAAAACAAATTTTGAAATAAAAAATTGAAGGACTTGGATCTTGTCTGGTAAACAAAAACCTAGATCTACCATACTTCCATACAACTTCATGTGAAGCCTAAATCAATTTAGTACTAAACTGTTAATAATTGCATTTGACATTGTTGGAAGGCTTATTAATAAGGTATGCACCAGCAAACAAACATCAATATTCATATGAAGTCTTCGTCGAAGATGACAACACTACAGGACAGGTCAGAATTCGCTGTCTGTTTTAATATATGGCAGATCATCATTTTTCTACAATTCTAAAGACTGCTCATGAGGGCTCAAGGTTTGCCCAACAAAAAAAGAAATAACTTATTGAGTTCTTGAAAAATATTGTACTCGGCAATGCATTATGCCTAAAAGTCTATACAACCAATCTTTCATGCAAAAGATATTCTGGCAAATGTTTCGTTGATCCATGGGAAGCTTAAAGCTGATGTAACCTTACAAGTTAAACTAGTTTTCACTCAAAACTAAGATTACTAGCCTGACTTTAGTAAAGTTTATATCAATAACCATCTGAAGAACAACAGTACAAAAAGAAAGTTCACAAAAGACACTGCTTGATGAGTTATGTAGGATAAAAAACAATGCCCTTTCAAATCAACCGTTTGCCTTTTAGTTTTCAAAAACTAAAAGAAATATGCAACAAGAAGAAAAATTACGAAGCACAGTTAGCTCAGGGAAGAAGTTACTCGCCTTTAGGTATGTAGCCACCTGCAATGTAATAAAAATGGTCAGAAATAAATGTAAGATATCTTCCATGAACTAGAAAAAAGAGAAACCAAGACTTTAAAGAAGAAATAACTGGCAATGTCCTCTTACTTACCCATGAAAAAAGAGCTGAGAGGCCAACACCAACTCCAATCCAGAAAAGAGGTGACCCCCTATTTTGAGAGAGGAAGTGTCATACAACATGTTAATATCCAAGAAAAACTGAGATTCAATTCTATCATCAGTAACCAAACCTACTTCCAATACCCACACCACACATAGGAACAAAATAGAGGGAAACATTGAGTCACTCTGTCCATGTCTATTAGTTTGAAAAATGATATTGTTGACATGTCAGTCTAATTAGTGAAAAATTGCCGACAGGAACACATACCACCAGAATAATAGGAGGTAAGAGATATTTACACTTGAGAAGATGGAGGAGGCATGGAAATCTGTGGATTTACACCAACTGAAGATGTTTCTTGGCTCTTTGAAGTAGTAGTGCTTGCAAAACAGTCCCTCCTAACTTTCTCCAACGCTGCATGAGGATCAGAAGAAAAGGATGAGCAGTAATGATAAAACATCAAATCCTTTGCTACGAGAAGTCACTAGTGCAACAAGAACCATGGAAAACATATTTATTGAAAAGTGATAGCTGCTAGTTATCATGTAAACTGGTGTTCATAGCAGTTAAAACACCACGTTACGCTGTATACATGTTATAATCTGCTTAATTAGAAACATATATCAAAGCGTGTATCTCTATCCTGTACTCTTAGGAAGAAAAATCCCTAAGAGCGTGTTTGGCTAAGCATAACTTTTGTTTCCAAACATTTTTGGATTACTTAAGAGCCCATTTGGTTTGTATTTCAGATTCCAGTTTTGAATTCATTTCCAGTTTCCTATTTTGAGAGTCTGTTTTAAGATTTTTAAAAACACGTTTGATTTGTCATTTTGAAAAATTATTTCTTAAAACAAAAAATTAGAAAATATATTTGGTTTGAAATTTTAAAAAAAATTAGAGGTTATTCTCTTTGCCGTTTTCATCCCGTTTTCTGTTTTCAATTTTCCAAAATAGTGAAAACACGTTTACTTACCTACTTTCAAAAACGAATTTCTGAAAACGAGTTTAAAATTTACAAAGAAAATCGAAAACGTCAAAAATGTCATTTTTGGTGTTTTCAGTTAAAACCAAGCCAAAATTTTCAAAACGCATTTTGGGTGTTTTCATTTACGCCGCCAACAAAAACCACCAATATAACTGCCTGCACCACACCGTCGAGCCGGCGCAATGCCTAAACCACCGCCGACAATGTCGCGACCTATAGCCACCTCCACAAGCACAACAGCACAAGAAAAACCACAGCCACAATCACCACACCGCCACACCACAGCCACAACCACCGCATCAAAAAAAGGAAAAAACCACCACCGCCACCGCGTCCAACCAACACCGCCACACCTAACAGCAGAATAGGCCGTTCTTCAGCGTCGGAGGCTTTGTGAGGTATCGTTAGGAGGGAAAGAAGAGAAAGGGAATATAGAGACGTGAAGAAGAGAGAGAGACACTGGAAGAAAGAGACGAGAAGATTAGAGAGATGGGAAGAAAGAAGAAAGAGAACACATTTTCCAATTTTGTTTTTTTGAAAATAATTTTTCAAAATGATAAAAAGAATACATTTTCAATAATTTCAAAATGGACACTCAAAACATAAAATTCAAAATGATTTCAAAACTCAAAATGAAAAATTGAAACACGAAGAGAACGACCCCTTACATTATGACATTTTATTTCATAAATTTGATTATTCAGTAAAAATAGAAAAAAAATTATATTATATTATCGAGCAATATATATATTTATAGTTGGAGAATTTTACAAATTTTTCTTTTTATAAAATTATAATAAAAACGATTAATAAATTGAGTTCAAAATATAGGAAATAATAATAATAATTAATGAAAAGGGTGTTCATATAATTTTTTTTTAAAATTTTTTTATGTAAATAATTATTAAGAGCTTGAACAATTTTTTTTTTTTTTTACTTTTCTATAAATTTTTATATTTTTTTTCAAAATTTTTCTTTTTTTAATTTTTAGAATTTATCAATTTTATTTATAGAATTTACTATTTTGAATTATATATTTTTTAAAATGTAAAAATTTTATTTGATAGAATTTTATTTTCATTTAAATAAAATTGTATTTAAACGCTTTTTTTCCATGTTTTGACTCACACGTCAAAATTGTGTTTTGAGTTTTATGTTATAAATTTATCTTTATTTTCGAAAATGCATTTTTAGAAATACTGAATCTAACACGTTTTCAGTATTTTGAAAATTTGAAAATTTAAAACAGTTTGAAACCAGTGAACCAAACGCACCCTTAATTTTCTTACTTTTAAGTAAAAAAACTGCTTATTTTGCAAATAACTCTTACCTTAATCTCAAACCAACCTACTTATTTCCAACTTTGAGCAATTAAAATATTATCTATATTAAAACTTTGCTTAGCCAAGCATGCTCTAAAGCCAAAAATAAAGTCATTGGCAATAAAGCTGAAGCCTAATTGTACATGAAGAAAATGCTAAAAGAACTAACAAATCCAGGATCTAGATGTGCCTTCCTCCATTTCAGAAATAAAGCTATTATCGCGCAGCATAAACTTGTATATACCTAAGTGTAGACAAATCATCAGCACCAAGGAACACGGATCAAACTAACCAACACACACACCTCCGTTCTATAACTCATAATCACATGCCATGCAGGTCCAGAAAGAACATTTTCAAATGGATATGCGTAACCCTGACTATTAAGTTTCAGGGTTGAGAGCTCTATGTAGCTAGTTACCCTTTTACATCATTTCTCTTCTGGTTGTCACAATGAAAGAAGTATTAACAAACTCTTATCCTTACTCCAATCTCCTCCAAATGTTCACCCTTTGTTCAAAGATTCTAGATGTCCAACATTAATTAATCTCAAAGAGTGAAATCCAATTTAAATCAAAAGAAAACTTCAACAAAATATGAGTAAAGAGAAAACAGGTATGCCCATTTAGATACAGAACGTAATCAAAGTTATTAGGTACATAGGCTCCATTGGTTTCCCTTAAGCAGAAGACTTCATTGCACAAATGGAAATACAACTATCTTCAGGGTGATAATTGTGGCAGTTCTCTATCCCTAAATCCAGAAACCTGGTAATACAAGTGCTGGCTCCAAGAATCATTTCTACCCTTACCACAACCATCCCGTTGACTTATTACAGAAGAGACATTATTTATTATGTATGATGGAACTTAAGCGTTGTCAAGCTAGATGCTTTATATGGTCTTTAAGCTAGGTTTTCACTGGTGTCAAAACATTTTTCTCCTTAAACGTACTAGAGTTTTAACCAGTTTGATCTGCCTTTTCTTGTGCAAACGGAGATGGATTATCTACAGATGATAGCATGGGTGTCTTCAATACCAACTTCCCCAACGGTCACCTGCAATATCACAGCCCAAAACTACTGTTTTGAGACAAACACCACCACCTTAGTGCTTCTATTATCACGTCAACCATCATGGAAACATAAAGTTCTCTAGGCATCAATAAAACCAATACCATCCATCAAGTCTCAAGGACATCATGAAACAAAAGGACTATCCTAAAATGTACTAAACCTACAGTCCATCTTTTGGGAAATTGTTTTCTTACCTTCTTGCTTTTTAAAATATTTTTTCAACTCATTCAACTATGAAGGAGTTATCCAATCTCTTGTAGAATAAAAAGCGAATACAGTAAACAGCAAAAGTCATCAATGAAACACACAAAAGGGGAACAAAAGCACCAGTTTGAAAAAAAAAAAAAAAAAGGATCTACGAGCAGAGACTGGCCTCATTAAACATAAAATTTAGCACACGCATAAATAATAAAGACAACATCTTTACCAAAAACAAACATATAGGCACGTATATTAATATATATCAATATAAAAAAACACCTATAGGAACAAAATCCATAATAAAAGTTGCATTTCGATAAAAAAGCAAGCATACACATTCATATTCAAATAAAATAATCACTGATTATTTTAAAGATTACATACAAAGATTGTATATTTAATAAAGACGAAAACAATAATGCATACATTGAGATAGTGATCAGTAAATGAGGTTTACCAATAGTTTTGGTGGTTTTGTGGCCCTGAAGTAAAGAAACAGCAGAAAATGATGAATTTTCTTTGGTGTGTCTGCCATTTTTACTGGTTTTCTTGAGTAAATTCGGAAGACCCAAAAAGGGTTTCCTAGAGAGAATTGTGTTTCTGGGATTTGGGGAAAAACCCAGCACAATTTTAGAGGATGAAGCAAGGCCCAGATTTTCCATCAATATCAAGCAAAAAAAAAAAAGGCTTAAAAAAACCTTATGGAACAATTTATTTGTGGTTCAGTGAGTTAACCAACTGAATTGCAGGAGGAAGAAGAAAGAGTGAGGGCACTGTGGGAGGTGGAACGTAAAAGTGATGATTGTACTCAGGGAAGTGGGCCAAAAAGGGTCGGATCCTAATCAAGCGCGGTCCAAACTCTTATTAGAAAATATCTCGGATATGGATCGAACTAACTCATCACATGCTGAGCCTAAAAAAGAAAAGAAGTATCGGATTCTTTCATGCATCCTTCATATGGCTTTGGGATATAGCTTAGTTGTTAAATTCAGTTCATTTACAACTTTAATAATCTAATCCTTAAAATATATTGTAGTCAGTGACAGAGTTACGTAAATTGTATAAATAGAAGAATGATATGATTACTTCGTACATGTTCCACTTGTAAATTTGACTCATTAAATGCAATTTGCTTACTACTTTAATGGATGAACAATCTTGCTCGGTTGAGGGATCATGTGAAAGCACCAACTAAATGGATTTTTCCAAAATTCAAATTTTCATTCCTCCTTAATGCTTATTACTTTTCATTAAAAATTAATCATTTTTATTTTACAATCAAAATAATGTATTTATTTTAACTTTGATTACTAAAAAATTATTTTTAAATCTCTCTCTTTCTCTATGTTATTCAATTACCAAATGAGGATTCTTTACTTATGAATATTCATAATAACATTTATAAAACAAGACGTAGGTATTAAAATGTGAATCAAAATCGTGAAGATGGTGGTTATACATATTCATAATAACATTCACAAAACAAGACGCGGGTATTAGAACATGAACCAAAAATCGTGAATCATGTGACTAAGGCTTAGCACCATAACATTAACTTTCGACACGACGTATATTGTCTAATTAGACATAAATAAACAACTCCTTGTTGTCGAATAAAATATTCAGAAGAATTGTCTGTTTCTTAAGAGAGTACAAAATGTTCTCATCATATTTATTTCCTGCCAATTACTTGTGATCAATCCAAAATTGAAAATATAAAAAGAGAATTACGTTTTTATTTCGTATACCACATTTTAATTGTACTTAAGGTTCCTAATTTTTGCACACTACATCACTTACATCTCTAACGATTTTTCATGTCATTCTTATCCTAAAACGTTCATTAATTGACGTATTTTTGTATTTGATAAAAAGTTCTATGTCCAAAGTTTGTTGAAATGACATAAAATAACTTTTTCCCCATCATATTTAAAAAAAATATATATATATATATATAAAGTGCGAATTTTTTTTCGAAGCATGAAGATAAACATTTATCAAGGACGAGACGTACTAATTAATTAAAGGTTGAAGATAAGAATTCGATTGAAAGAAGCTAAAGAAATAATTACTACAATGAGAAAAGATTAAAGAGTTTAACTACAATTAAATGTGATGAATGAAATAAAAATTGTGATGGTAATATAACCACCCATATAAAAAATGCCTACAGTGCAAGGAAAAAATGAAAAAGAAAAATACTTGACAAAAGGGTCTAAAAACTATCTAGATTTCAGAACATTAAAATTATATCATCTAAAGACAAGATAGTTTTATTTAAAATTCTAAATTATACATTGGTTTGATAAACTTTGCTATCAAACTTTTAAATCAGTCAAATTTCAACTTTAATTACGAGTTTTATGGGATTCATAACTCGTCAATTTTTTACCGTATATATTTTTTTTTATCAAATTCTGTTAAAAGTTGTATTAAAAATTATGTCAAACAACACCTATATCGTGAACTCCCTCCTTCACGTGATAACGTATTCAATTTTTATATTAAAATTGACAGATGAACAAGTTTCGCAAATGATTAACTGACTTCAATATGTTTAACTATGTCTAAAGTTTTGAACCGTCAAAATTGAAATATGTATTCATTTTAGCTTCATTTTTTCGTACAATTTTAACAAACATTAACAAGTCATTGACTTGCCTTGATATTTGGCCGCGACTTGCCTTGCACGGAGTCTTGATTAAAATTTAAAATGAAAGGACTCCATCTGTAGTTTTTAAATTTACAATTTGTTCAAATAAATTAATAATTTTTAGAACTCTACTGCAAGATATGTGAGGGGTGGGGTGGGGGGATTTGTTATTTAGAGAACATAGGTATTTAACAGAATGATATTCGCAATGAAAACTATTGGTAGTTTTCTACGTAGTATACATATAACAATTTGTTATTTAATTCATAATATGGTAATTTTTTATTGTCATATGCATCAAATAATGTGGAAAATAAATTTATTGAATTTTACTTTCATTGTATAATAAAAATTAGAGAAGTAGACTCCAAAATTTCACACGATATCGATTAGGACTTAAGTTGATTGTGCGATGAGAGTCTAAGTTCAGTGTCAAAATTGGTCTAGGGGAAGATTTATATTTATATAAGGATTTAATCTCATAGAGATGATAAATCTTTCGCCGCCGTAACTATAACGGTCCTAAGGTAGTGAAATTCCTTGTCAGGTAAGTTCCGACCCTATTATGAGTTCAAGACAAGCCGCTATGGTGAAATTGTGCGTGCCAATCGAAGTCTTTTGAGAAATGTAAATATGGGTCATATTCCCCAAAAAGTGGATCTCGCTCAGACGCCACTTCAAATTTGAATGAAGAAATAATAAAAAATATTGCTTTCAAAAGCTAATTTGAGAAAAGCTAAAGGAAATAGACAAATAATTGAGGCGAATTTACATAAATAAGAAGGTTTTTTTAATCGAGGGAGGTGATTTGACCATTTG
This sequence comes from Fraxinus cuspidata, assembly GCA_903798385.1. Lineage (NCBI taxonomy): Eukaryota > Viridiplantae > Streptophyta > Magnoliopsida > Lamiales > Oleaceae > Fraxinus > Fraxinus cuspidata. Next base: position 23,222 of record CAIGRP010098525.1, read on the forward strand.
ACTATCTCACCATTCCATAAGTTGTCAAAAATAAACTTTAAAACAAGGTCTTGTATCAAANTAATTTGAGAAAAGCTAAAGGAAATAGACAAATAATTGAGGCGAATTTACATAAATAAGAAGGTTTTTTTAATCGAGGGAGGTGATTTGACCATTTGACTATCTCACCATTCCATAAGTTGTCAAAAATAAACTTTAAAACAAGGTCTTGTATCAAAAAAATAACTTCATTTGACAATGAAAAGAAATGGGATAATTAGCAATTAACGTCCACGTCTTTTATTATTATTATGAAAAACGTAAAGTCACAAATAAATTATTAAAAGGGTAATTAGCACATAATGTCCCCACATTTTCCTATTAATGCAAAAAAGTTCCAAGCTTTTATTTTTTTTGGCATTTCACCCTTATTTTCACCTCTCATTGCGCAAAATATTTCACCTATTTTCTCAATTAAAAATTACGAAATGATGAATATACTCATCTCTTTAAATAAAACAAAAAGAGAAAAATTAATTGCATTCACAGTCCCAAATTTTTTAAAAAGTGTAAATAAGTGTCAAATAAATTATTAAAATGATAATTAGTACATAATGTCCTTTCACCGTTATTGCAAAAAACGTTATCACATTTCATTTTTTGTAGCATTTTCACCTTTAATTACACATTTAATTGCGCAAACCATTATTTCTATCCAATTTCTTAATAAAAAAACTATGAAATTTATTGGGGACCGATTGAATGTTGTAGATAAATGTGCAACAAAATGATGCTCGATTAAAAAAAATGAAAAAAATGATGATTTAGAGTTGGTTATATGGGGGTTGAATTTAGGAATTTTGGTATCATCACATTGCGAGAAACATCGATACTTATCGATAACTGGAGTTTCGGGAATATTTCTATTTGAAAGTGTTGAAATCGAAGTTGTGTATATATTATCATTGGGTTATATAGAATTAAAGGAAAAAAAAACACCATATTGAGCTATCTAAATTGTTGCTGGGGATAGCTAGAATTTTAGAAAATCATGAACAGTTGATTTTTTTTTTTATTGTCAATTTATAATGGAAGTAGTTACTTTCAAATATTTTTCATTTGTGTTCCAAGTACTCAGAATGGATACAAAATGGTATTTGGATTATTGTTAATAGAGTGATAAAGGTTACAAGATTCTTTTGAAATGATATTCAGTTCATGAGGTAGATTCATAAATCTTATTTATATGGTGGAGTTTGAGTATTTATCTTTCGCTTAGTTGTAGGGAGTTATATAAATAACTTGCATTGTTAAATTTCTTTTAATAGAATGTCCGACATTATGGAGACAAATCGCTATTTTATACATATGCAACCTCCATATATAATTTAATCCAATAACTAAACTTCAATATTTATCATATAACTTCATTCAAACCTTTAAATTTTGAAAATCAAAGATTTGACATAACAACACTAAATTTCAGAGTACTGAAATCTGGCATCAATTTCTGTATGTAGAAAACCGTCTCCAAAACTTTTGACAAAAAAACACTTTCTAGGCAGAATTTCAGAAATAGCACTTGTACATGAATTTTGCGTGAAAATTGATTAAAAATACCAAAATACAACCTCAAATCCATATCTCCCTAAAATAAATCATAAATGAAGTGTTTCTATTATATACACATAATAAATCAATGACTCAATCTCTAATTTACAAACCCCTCTACACGCCAACACTAAGTTTCCAATATATATTATTCTTCTTGTTTAATACCTCAAATACATATCAATAATTATTAATTCTTGCTAAACTTTGAATATAAACAAATTTTCCATAAACTTTAAAATCTAACACCATTTTTCAATCAATAAATACTTTTTTACCTGTAGAAATTGAAGAAGAAATTGAAACCTAAGCTTGAAAACCTTTTTTTTTTTGCCTCTTTCCTTTTTCTTTTTCCCTTATTTCCTTCCTGGCTTTCCCCTTCTCTGCCTCAGCTTCCTGTTTTCTTCTGTCATTGGTTTTGATTGGGATAATCAGAGATATGCTTAGAGTGTATAGGAAGGCGACATCTTGTGGATTGTTGCAACATTTGTACTGGTTTGGATGAAGCAAACTGGAGCATCTTTAAACGTAGAAAAATATATTGAGTGTTCAAACATTTTTTTTGTAACAACTATAAAATGAAGTATGGTCTGTAAGTGTTATGCCCTAGATC
>CAIGRP010098533.1:0-12456 GCA_903798385.1 Fraxinus cuspidata
ATAAATAAATGTAGGGTAAATTTCACTATGGTCCCATGTAGTAATATCGTCATTATTCAATATGTATTTCCCCTACTGTCTCCAACTTTTTCATTAATTCGCTTATATGGTCCTTCTTGACAATTTCTATCCAACTTTCCTGTTAATATCACACGAAAAAACAATTCTACCCTCTTACTTACATAAACTAAAATGAAAAAAAAAATGTAAATTAAGAACAAACAATAAAAACAAATAAAATAAAATAACCAAGAGAGATGAAAAAAAGAGGAAAAAACAATTATTCTTCTTTACCCCACCTCATCATACCCAACCCCCACCAAAATAGAGACGGATCGAAGGGGGTTGGGATTGGCTATAGCCCAGCCCTGTCCCAACCCAGAAAAATTTATTTATAAAAAAATGGAAATTTTAACCCAAATTCATTGTGGAAATCAAAAGGAATAAAAATTTAGTCCAACCAAAAAATTAATTTTAGCCCAACTAACTTCATTCACAACTCAAATCCAATGTTTAGTTATTTAAATTTAGTTTAAAACTATACAACAATTACATATTTATTTTAGGGGAATTTAGAAAAATTGCCAATTTGAAAAGTGTCTAATTTTGATAACTCTTGCAAAAATGGCCAAATTTGATACTAAATTGTCTATTATACCCTCAATGACAAATTAAGCATTTTTTATTTCATTTTGTCACGAATTTTGAGAAGAAAGAGTAACTTCCACGAGAAACTACATTAATGCTAGCTAATACATAATGGGTTCATTTGCTTTATTACCTATTAGGTATTGATCAAAAATTTTGGAAAAAATGAAGAATATGAAATAGAAAAGTCATTAACACTAAAAAATAATTATATAGTTCCAATTCATAAGAAAATCATATAATTTCATTTCAAAATATCTAATCTTATCCAGATTTATAGTTGATTAGGTTTTCCACAATTCACGGTAAAAGGTAATTTTTCTTTAAAATCTTATTTTTGTTGATAAGTTGTATTTAATAGTTATTATTTTTGACATTTCATGACGATCTCGACATTTTAAAAGCTATCATCGATTTTTGACATTTCATGACGATCTTGACACTTAATACTTCATTTGTTTAGAATAAGATTTCGTTTTGAACACGACAGTTCTTTACATTTCATAATATTCTTGACATTTTAAGTGTACTTCTCAACATTTCATAAATTTTTATTTACCCACTTATTGGGAGAAGTGAGCATTTAATGCATGACTGACATGATTCTTTTTACAATGAGTATTATAGATTAGGAAAAAGCTATTCGTACCTTTGCCTTTACCTGTTGGTTTACACTGTGACGTGTAAAGGGCCATTATTATTATTATTTTCAACCCAAAAAGAACCTTCAATTATTGGGCTGGATTTTTCACTTGGAGCGGTCAACAGAAAACCTGCTATTGAAAAGAGATGAAATTCAGTCCGAGTTATTCAAAAAATGACAGAATATTGCCCGCGATTTCTCTAGCCCCAAAAATTGAAACCTACCGCCCGTCGAAGAAGGTGTCGCCGATTCAAGTTTGAGGTCATTTTGAAGCTATCGCCCGCTTCATCTGTTCGAATAGATGACTAAAAAAGGTAGATGAAGTTTGTAAATGTTTTCTATTGTGGTTTAAGTTGATTTCTACTTAAATATGTTATGGATTCAAGAAAATGGTTGATTTCTGTTGTGGTTTAGGTTTTTGTTTGTAACATGTTATTTCATTTACTAAATATAGTAATCTGAGTTATTAAGCTAATTTTTGGGAATAGTTGATTTATCTAAGTTTCTTTATCTGCAATTTGTGAAACTTATATGCATCTGAAATTACAAAGTAGAGAAGAATGATGATTTCAATTCAATATTTGTTCCGTGAATTACTTGTAACATTTTATTTTATTTTTTACTTCAGGCAACAAAATTTGGAAGAGGTTGACGAAGTCGTTCTATTAGAAGACTTTCAACATTTTGGACAATGCAAACTTCGTCGATGATGGAATTGTAGGAGTAGACAATGTCATTGTTCCCGAGGTGGGTATGAAGTTCAATGATGAAAAAGAAATGTTTAATTTTTACAAAAGACATGCGTACGACGTAGGATTTCAGTTAGGAAAAGAAATTCGCAAAAGGATGACGGAGTTGTGAGATACATAGTGTTGACATGCAGTCGGGAAGGCCGAATAAATAGTACTTCGAGGGATTCTTGAAGCCTCAAGCTACCATTCAGACACGTTGCCAAGGCAGGATAACTGCATCTGCAGATGCACGTAGAATATGGAGAATTAACACAGCCAATCTCATTCAAAATCATAAAACAAGTCATTTGAAGTCTAGGTTGTATCGTTGCAACCAAGAATTGAGTGCCCATGTTAAACGACGGCTTGAAGTGAACGATACGGTAGGGATTCCGTTGCACAAAAGTTACAACTCCGCAGTGTAGAAGCAGGGGGTATGAGAATATGACTTGCGTCGAAAAAGATTGTCGAAACTATGTTGAACAAGTGAAATGATTAAAACTCGGAGAAGGAGATGACGCTACTATACAAGCCTATTTTTCGAACATGCAAGCAAGGTGCTCAGGTTTTTACTTCAGCATGGATTTAGTTGAAGAGTTGAGGCTAAAGAATATTTTCTGGGCAGATAATAGGAGTAGACAAGTATATAAGGAGTTCCATGATGTTGTGACATTTGATACAATATACCTAACTAATAAGTACGACATGCCATTTGCTCCTTTTGCTAGAGTTAATCATCGTGGACAATCAATACTCTTTGGTTGTGGGTTGGTGTCGAACGAAAATACAGAAACATTTGTGTGGCTTTTCAAGACTTGGCTTGAGTGTATGCATGGGCAAGCTCCTATTGGGATTATTACCGATCAAGACAAGGCCATGCATAATGTAATTCAAATCGTGTTCCCAAACACGAATCGCAAATGGTGTTTATGGCACATAATGAAAAAGTTTCTAGAGAAATTTGGATACCACGTCGAAAAGGGTGAGATCTTTTCTTCTATACACGTACTGGTATATGATTCTCAAACTGTTGACGCATTTGAAGAAGGTTGGAGAGCGATGGTGGACAAGTATTACTTGCATGATAATGAGTGGTTGTCAGGAATGTATGCGAACAGAGGTCGGTGGGTACCTTATTTTTTAAAAAGCAGCTTATGGGCAGGAATGTCAACAACTCATTGTAGTGAGAGTATGAATGCGTTCTTCAATGGTTATGTGCACTCGAAAACGTTGCTAAAACAATTTGTGAAACAATATGAGAGAGCATTGAGGAATAAGGTAGAGAAGGAGTTTCAAGCCGATTTTAAATCATTCACACAAATGGTACCGTCTGCAATGAAGTATGAGTTGGAGAAATAATTTCAACAAGTTTACACAATTTCAAAATTTTGGGAAGTTCAGGATGAATTCATTTGAAAGGTTTATTGTGACCTCATATCTTTGTTGGAGGGCTTTTCTGGCACAACCTATGAGGTCCTGAAGGATGTCATACTTGAAAATTGGGTTAAAAAACAAAAGTTTTTCGTGACATTTGAAAGACAGAAATGCGACATGGTTTGCCATTGCCACTTATTCGAGTTTCGAGGTATAGTTTGCCGGCATGCAATCTCTGTACTTCTTCGTAATAACGTAAGATCATTACCGAACACCTATTTATTACGGAGATGGAGACGAGATGTTCGTAGAGCCCACACCAGGGTTGCAGTGAACTATGATGGTTTGAGTAGCATCCCTGCCCAGTTGAAATATGACAAGCTGTGTCAGTCATTTGCTTGCGAACATGGCTACAGATGACGATCATCGATTCCACGAGGTACTGGAGTGGATAGAATCCAAAAAACTCTCATTTAGTACGACATCGGGTTGTGTAAGTAATGACATGCCCCATCATGTATTTCAAATATCGTCTGATGGTGGAGCATCGCAACAAAATAACAATTTAGGTATACAAGATCCAAAATACTCAAAGAGAAAAGGTGCTCTTAAAAAACTTTGAAACAAAAGCCTTTTGGAATTAGCATCCAGTAACGCAAAGGTATGTGGCCATTTTTTTTAATAATACGGTGCGTATGTATAGTTATTATTTGTTGATTATGCAGTCACATTCGACTTCAGCCAAGGGAAGGAAACGAAAAGCAGGCCCACCTAACGAGAGGTCGAACCAATTGCACAGGCACATGATCAACTACTGAATGAAGATATGCCGGCACAACTGTCATATTCACAGCTTCTAATGGTTCGTCTACTTCGATTCACCAATGTATTTGATTTCTACATTTTAGTTACATCGTGAAATTTGTGTAGGTTGATGGCGACGGTCATGTATTTGCACAACAAGGAATGTCTCCAAATTTCTTTCCATCGACTTCATTAATCAATGATCAAGGTATGCGGTTAAACATAATGAATTTATTTTAAGTCATACTCCAGTTTTCATAATAAATTTATTATTTGACAGCAGGAAATGCAATGTTGTACTATTATCCAAACACACCTCACCAATGTGGCGGAAACATTTGATTTTGGATGAACAATATTGATGCAGTTATATTCTCATGGTAATAATAGAGGATCATTTGACAATGGGAAATGCAAGTGTCAAATGTGAAGACCCAGATGAAATTTGTATGCTTTATCCGAATGTTGTTCTCTGGTCATTCGCAACAGCGTCAATTTTGTGAATTTTTGTGATTTTTTGTCAACTCAGGTTGATGTTGTATATATGAGCAGTAACTTCCCTTTCTATATATCAACGTAGTTTATGAAATTATGCGCGCCCTCCTTCATTGCATATGTGACAGCGGTAACTTTCCTTTCTATATATTAATGTGGTTTATGAAATTATGCATTATTCAGTTAGCATTGGTGTATTCAGTTAGCATCCGTACAGGAAAATCGGTGAACTGGAAATAATAAGATGTTTTCAATCACATTAACATTTCTGAGATAGAAGTAGTGAATGAAAATTACAAATTCTTCCAAAGCATGTATTACACTAATATTTTTCACTTCACCAACTAAACATCAAAAGTGGTAAGGAACCACACAGCCAACAACATAACAACTACTCATGTAGGTCCCTTTCCCTTTCTTATCCACTTCCACACTTCCATTGGCCTTGTGTATTGTCACGTTCAGCGAAATCTCAATATTTTTTTCTTCGACTATCCGACAAAAGGATTCGAACAAGTGAGAGAACTGTTGAACTTCTTCTACTAGCACATGATCATTTGAGTTCACGGTAACGCTACTCGATCCGCCACTAGAATCTCCTTTGTCGACCCATTCCCAATATTTACAATTAGCACTGCAGCAATTAAACATTCGACCCTTGTTTTTTGTGTCCTTCTCGACCTCAAAGCAAACGCCAATTTTACACCAGGGGCATCGCCGTATTTTTTAGCAGTCAGCAAACAAGTGACCCTTCTCTCAACAGCTATGACAAAGTCCAGAGTTCTTTCCTGACATACTGCACACGAACGAGATATGATGCTACATTACAACACATCAACAGAGCACTGTAAAATCTTCAAAAATATGTATTATTCGAATAAATCAAAATCGAGAAAATGGATACCAAATACATCGTGCTTACATGATGTTTGCTGCGAAATTCTGCTAGAGTTGATGGATGGTGTCGGAGATTGAAGATGCTGCTGCACACAATGGAGTTTCGGTCTTATAGCTTTAAAAAAATTACTAACTGTGCGATTAACCTACGATGAGAAACCCAAATATGGAGATGGTTGCTACATTAACCATCGACTTCTTATTCCAATTGAGAGATGGAGGAGTGTCGGAGTTCAAATAAGTTTTGCGCCACCAAGGGTTTTTTTCTAATTTGGGAATGAGACCAATTTGGGGTAGTGGGTAGTCTTATAATGGGCCGGTTCAAGTTTGATTGTTTTGACCCAAACTTTTTTTTAAAATTTTTTTGGAATAATCAGGCACTTGACATGTCACCGTGTCAAGCATCGTGTAAACCGGCAGATACAAATAGCTCGATCGTATGGATTATGTGTCAAGTTATTATTAGTCAATACAATTTTTAATTATATAAATAATTTTGTCTTTATTTGTTGAATCTAAAATTGTTAATGAGTACATTTTTGGTATATATTATGGCCCTTTTTGAGAGCCACTAATTTTTTGTAAAGTATTATAAAATAGTAGATTGATGGAGAATGTGTGGTTAAAAAGTAAGAAAATTTTATTGGTTTGTGTGTCAAATATTTTATTGTGTGAATCTGTAGTGGATAATGATACTGTAGCAAACAATTTAAAATTTTAAAGGACGACAAACAGGGGCTAAAGTAAAATGGACTTTGAAAAAATTTTGAACATTTTTGCAAATGAATGTAAAAGTGGACATTTTTTACAATTTTCTCTTTATTTTATTTATATTCATAATACACAAATAATTCGTTACCAAATTAGATATTTTATTTCACACACACGCGCATAACTAAATTTGTAGAGTTCACTTATAATCAAATTAGTTTATATTATAACAAATAATTTTTATTAATTAAAGATAAATAACTTATTTGAACAATATGAAATGCCACATTTTTTACAAAGCTTAAAAGCAATTAAATTTTTTCTAATGTATTTTTTCATATAATACTTATTTATACTTGTGAGTTAAAAATTTATTTATTTGAACCATTAAAAAAAGTTATTATCAAAATAAGTAATATGCTATATATTTATACTTGTTAGTTAAAAATATATTTGTTAGAATTTTGTTATGAGTATCCAAAAATATATTCAGACCCACATTATTATGAATGTTATGAATTTAACCTTTTAAACTGAACCTCATATGGTATAGAGTAGCTTTTATGGTATAAGTTCATTGAAAAAAAAATTAATTTCAACTCACTCTAACATATCTTTCAATCTCCACACCTGCACCAAAACCTCTACCACCTACAGCCACCCCTTAAACATCCGCTAGCCGAAACTCTAAAGATGACTACCATTCCCAACAAACCACAAACTAGAAGGAAGAAAATACTTGCTTTGAAGCAAAGACTAAGATCTTATACTTAGCATCTAGGTTGGAAATTCAAACAACAAACCTCATGACATTAAATCTTTTGTTACACATTTGTCTACGTGGAAGTACATGTGACTGTTAGCTAAAGAAAATTTCACCGTAGGACCTACTCTCAGAGGCAATGTGGCCACGTACCATCGTATGGTCACCTTTTATCTCTGATAGCACAATGCAGGGCCTTGTTCATGGCATCGTAACTTTGTGCAAACTTATCACATTTCCTCCTTGAGGCGATAAGTAGAATATGATCATTAGCCGCTTTGGAAGGTACTACAAACTTTGAGATGGCCAGGTCTGAAATCTCAACATTTTGTACAAGTTGTAATCTCGTACGTTGAGCCATGTACGATTTAATTGATGTGACATTTCGCAAGGACGTTAGGAGTACCTCATCTATCCTCAGATCTTATACTTAGCATCTAGGCTGGAAATCCAAACAACAAATCTCATGGAATTGAACATCTTTTGTTACACATTTGTCTACGTGGAAGTACATGTAACTATTAGCTAAGGAGAATTTCACCGTAGGACCTGCTCTCAAAGGTAATGAGGCTACGTACCATCGTACAGTCACCTTTCATCTATGATAGCACAATGCAGCGCCTTGTTCATGTCATCGTAACTTTGTGTAGACTTATCACCTTTCCTCGTTGAGGCGATAAGTAGGAAATAATCATTTGCCAGTTTAAAATGTCCTACAAACTCTAAGATGGCCAGGTTCGAAATCTTGACATTTTGTACAAGTTGTAATCTCGCACGTTGAGCCACGTATGATTTGATTGATGTGACATTTATCAAGTGCGTTACGAGTAAATCCCATCTATCCCGCCTAGGACACTGTGTGGGAGGTCACAAACTTATGATAGTTGAAATGTGATGTTATGGTGTTTGACTTGTGAGTCGTTGGATGAGACCACGTGTCAAATATCTGGAAGACTTTAGTTTCATTCTTTTAACTATAAATACTTGTCATACTTGGTGTCTTTTGAAGGTAATTTAAAATTGTTATTTCTCATTCTAGATATATACATTCACTCTCACGTTTCTCCTTCTTTCATGACTCTTGCACATCCAAATTATTGTCCTATATTCAAATTGAGAGTTGAAGTAAATACAATCATGGCCTTTCCCCTTTTCTTATATAGGCCTCAGTATGTGCTTCTATGTATATGCCCAAGCATGTAGGTAACATATACATGGATGAAAGGGGAGTGGAGATTGAATAACGCACTAGGTCCCAACCAGTATCAGATGTCAACAAATTGACTTCATCTGCAGAAACCTAACTTGTAAGTATGAGAAAAAATATGAGTAAAAAGCTTACCAAAGACCCTTAAACTTCACCTTGAAAAACCTCTATTCTTGGAAAAGAATGAGAGAAAATGAAGATGATGTCAACCTCAGAAGGGTTGCACACGGAGACGCAGAAATGGTGATGTTGGAGAAAATTATAGATGCCATTTAAAGGTCTATTGGGTTGTCACTTACATCTCCAGATAAATAAACATCATAGTCTTAAACACGAAGCAAGTGGTAAAGCAAAATGCTTTTCATCAAGCCGTCATATGGGCCTTCTTCTAACAGATATAATTCCAAGGGATGCAGATGCCTTCTCCCACTTAAATGCTCCCTATATGGCGTGCCTCACTGCAATAGCAATAACACATAGTACAAATTAAATATCAAAGAATTAAACACTTTAACACTATTTAAATATAAATTAATAGAAAGGGTAATTTACAATAACTTATTAAAGGTAGGGTTTCTGTAAAAAAAAAAAAAAAATTATAGAAAAGTAAGACACGTAAAATTACATACAAGTAAAAAGATATTGTAACCAAAAATAATATACTTGAATACACATCTAATTTTTTAAGTACTTTTTAGTTTATATGATTCTTGAAATTAATCCCCAAAATTATTTATGGTTGTGCACGTAGTTCTAAATACCACAATAAGAATTGAGGCGATATATGCAAAGTCATCTTCAAACTTAGGCAGCCCGTATCTATGTACTTGCCTCAAAAGCCTGTGGGCCGACCAAAAAAAATTGATATTTTACAGTCAAATTTTTCAGAAATTCAAATTTATAGTAAAGTAAAAAAGGAAAAATAAAAAATAAAAAGGGGGGAACTATATTTTAGCTTAGTTGGGCCGCGAACCTCAAAACCTGGGCTCGTCCCATGCGGAAGTGAGCTGGATCGTGTTGTACCTGGGCCAACCCATGTTACAATTTTGGACCTACTACTGTAGACATCATCCTACTAAGAGGTCCGGTTAAAGCAAGACAAGTTTTCTTCTATCACTAAAGCTCAATTAGATATTTTATAAAAGATTTAAGTTAAGTTTGAAGAATTTAACAACCAAAATTTTCAACACTTAGTACATCTTTTCCATCTTTAATATCAAGTATTGTGTTGTCTAATACAACGTTGTACAATTTTATATGAGTCTGAACAAAGTTCTTTTGTTCTCATTCTAGAGTGACCTCCTCAAGGCGCGACGCGGCTAGTACCCAAAGTATTTTTACCCCTAGATGTCCAATTAATTGACTTGCCTAACACATTTCAGGGAAAACAAGCCAACTCTAGGTTCGAGTGATATTTCACCCCTAACTACAACTCATTCGTGATTCTTCAATATCAATCAAATCAGACCTCCACTTAATTTCACCAAAGCTTTCACTATTCAAAAAAGACGTTCTAGTAAAGCTCACCCCAAGAATGAGTCTTTCGCTCTCGGGACCTTAATCTTGTGATGTACCCTTGTCAAATCAAGCATCTAAGACTGCCAAACCACTACAACATGGGTGTCCTCATCAAAAGTATGTCATCATTTATACAAAGAAGACGAAGCCATACAGCTACCTAGTCTAGAAAATTCAGACAAGGGGTTTGTTGGCACTTTGCACCATCAAAGAGTCAATGTTATCACTTGTGGTACCAATTTCTAGTTGGATTTCATCTATCAATATCCCCAAAAAGTTTGAAGGACAAAATGCACTAAATGAATGAAAAAGACACTGTCATTACGTTATTTGCATGCATGACAAAGATATATCGAACTCTAGGTATGTTTTCATGCCCAATTTTACAAGTGTTAAATTTATCGAGTCATCCAACACGCTTTAAACACGGCCACCCTCTACTGGCTGGCGCAGTCCAGGCTGGCCTATATACTTTTTTCAATAAATACAAGAAAAAAAAAAAAAAGAACATATGCAACTTAGGGAAATTTTTGTTTTCCTAAGGAGGTATTTATTATCATTGTCGTTATTTCATGGGCTAATTTTATTGGGGTCACTTGTGGTTGTGGCATGGGCCTTATTTAATCTATCTCCACAAGTTTTTTTTCACCAATCCGACATTAGATAATACCCCTAACGCATCAGCTGTAGACTTGCTGACAATTGACACACCCCATCAATTATTATTGGGGTGAAAAAAGGTAAATATACCGCGCGGTCTAATTTTATTTACTCATTCTAAACTAAATAATTGTAAAGAGTACAACATGTTAACGAATAAATCTTGCATCGATTAATTATCGAAATATAGAATAATATATAAGAATTCTGGATACTCCTTTTAATAGGGTTAATCTTGTATAGAATCTCAAATCTTAATATTGTATAAGAATCCATTAAATTAAATGAGCGATTAAGATTCAAAAATAAGTACACAAATTTCAAGATTACTATGTTCAGACGATCCACCATATTACGAGTCACGTTAAGAGATAAATCCTACATCGACTAATTTCCGATATATAGAACATATATAGTTCTAAAGACGATAAGAACTTAATAATGTTGACATTTTAAGATGAAGAATTAAATCTTAATATAATATACCACTAGTTCCCATCACAAATTATTGATCACTATGAATTTTATGTTGACTAATGAGGCTAATGCGACAAAATATTACTAACATATATTTTCTACTTTTTTGTGCATAATTTGGACAAATGAAGCGTGTACTATATGTACATATATAAACTGTGACCTTACATAATTCACATTCCCCGTGATTTTCATTTGGAAAAATCCATTGAGTTGTACTACAATATTACGTAGGATTTGATACACCATCTGGGCCTGCTACTTTGAGCTCTCTTGGCCACGATTAATTAGATTAGTTTCTACTAATTACTAACAAGTATGTCGTGTAATACTCGTTATTAACCGTAATTGTATCTATGACTCGTCAAATTAGTTCAACTAGTAAAAACGTTAGAGTAATTGTTACTATTTGATATAATATCAGAGTTCTTGTTGAGTTAAAGTCGAACTAAATTTGATTATTGCAGGCAACCTTAACTAATAGATTTTGCATTTCAAACCAAGTGTAAAATTAGAAAATACAAAATATATTGTGCGCCTTTCTTTTAAAACGAGTCGTGAACTCTCCTTTTTGGGTTAACTCATTATCTAAGGAAGTCGTACATGCATTCTAGTACATGTTCCTCAATGCTGGGACATCCTCGAAGAGCAGGAGATTTTGTAACATATCGATTAGGTTGTTTGTATATAATACCCGTGTCGATGTACCCAAACTTATCCCTGCGAGAGCTCACACGTTTTGAAACGACTTCACATTATTGGTCCTGCTTTGCAGTGTATTTTTGTACACACGTAGACTATTGGTCCTCCATTCTCTTTAAAAAAGAACAAGTTAATCCATGAGTTCTCATTACAGTTGTGCAATAAGTTCTCGATCACGAAAACAGTCATGTTGAATTTTCTTGTGGCCTTCATCGAAACAACTACTTCAATTTGACAAATCAAACAAAGCCGAAACTTTACAGAATTAGATACATGAGAGTCACATGACGATTTAACAGATAGGTGTAGAGTTTTTTCGTTAGAGATTTCCTCAACTAGAGTGAAATGTATACTCTTGGTTGGGTTTTGTAGTTTGAGATTCATGTTCGACTAGAATGAAAGGTTGGGAACCAAAGTGTTATAGTTGCGGGATTTTCCATTACACCATCTTATTTTCCTTTAACTTCTACTTTAATTTTATTTTACTGATATCTTAAACTTCATTTTGCATGATGTTAAATTAGCTGCAACCAATTTGCAGAAAATGTTGCTCTACAATGGTATCAGTTAAGGAAAAATGACAAGATCAAGTTTGAACATTTCGATATACAGTTCGCAAATTTTACCTTTACAGCTTTCGTAAATCGTATTTGTTTTAAGTTGATAACCTTAATCTTTAATTGAACATTTGATTAAGTCACGTAATGACAAAAGTAGACAATATTGAATAGTACGACAAATAAAATATTTGTTATGTAGTCTTTAATCACTTTCAATGATATGTAATTTAAAATATTATATATGAAGTTGTAACGAAACAAACTTC
>CAIGRP010098534.1:0-32015 GCA_903798385.1 Fraxinus cuspidata
GAGTTGCTGAACTGGGAAGACATAAAGAAGATGAAATATTCATGGAATGTAGCATGTGAAGTGATGAGACTTGCACCACCGCTCCAAGGAGCTTTCAGAGAAGCAATTACTGATTTCATGTACAATGGTTTCAAAATTCCAAAGGGATGGAAGGTAAATAACGAACACGAATTGTCTAATTCAACGTATCAAATATTAACTATACTCATTTCATGAGTGCCAGTATGTACTTATTAATCCCCTACCGTTTCCTTACGCAGTTATACTGGAGTGCAAATTCTACACACAGGAATCCTGAATTCTTCCCCGAGCCCCTGAAATTTGATCCTTCAAGATTTGATGGATCCGGACCAGCTCCTTACACATTTGTTCCATTTGGTGGAGGACCTAGAATGTGCCCCGGAAAAGAGTACGCTCGCCTGGAAATTCTTGTTTTCATGCACCATCTAGTGAAAAGATTCAAGTGGGAGAAAATCATTCCAGATGAGAAAATAGTTGTGAATCCAATGCCAATTCCTGCTAAAGGTCTTCCTGTTCGCCTCTATCCTCACACAAGTTAAATAAATTCCAAGTCTTGTGTTTGACCGTGCTTAAAAGCACTTGGAATTGCTAAGAAAACACCTTTTTAGGTGCTTTTGTAATATGTATCCTTACAAGAGTGATTTTATAAATTCCTTCCAAATTTCAAGGCCGCTTCTGATATTCTTAACTATGCATTATTCATAATCTTGCATTGACACGAGAAAGTTGTAATTTGACGAATAATAAGATATTAATTAATAATTGTCTCTTTCATTTCAGTCTATATTGAAGACAAACAAAATATTAAAGGACGAAACTGTCTCGCCTTGTTTGTCATATATCATCACTATTTATACAAAATGATTACAACAGATTTTGCCTAA
The DNA here is from genome assembly GCA_903798385.1 of Fraxinus cuspidata. NCBI lineage: Eukaryota > Viridiplantae > Streptophyta > Magnoliopsida > Lamiales > Oleaceae > Fraxinus > Fraxinus cuspidata. The sequence goes on from CAIGRP010098534.1 coordinate 906, forward strand.
GTTGACTTATATTGTTGTTGGAAATACAAAATGCAAATGAAATAATTGAAAGATAATACAACTGAAAGAGGTTGCAACAACAGTAGAAATAAGTGGAGATAAGTGGACTATTCCTATGATATTATTTGTTATGCCCCCTCAAAATAGAGTTGGGGTGACGAGACCTATATTCAGCCTCAGTTAGGGTTGAAAACGGGGCGGGCCCCGCCAACCCGTTCGGGGAGGGGCCCCGTTGGAGCAGGGCGGGGCGGGTTTTTTTGCCAACCCTAGCTTCAGTAGAGGATCTAGAAACCGTTCTTGGCTTTTTCGAACTCTAGGAAATAGAATTGCGACCAATGTGAAAAAGGTATGCATTAGTAGTTGTAAAGTCATCCTTATTTTCAGCCCAATCAGTATCCGAAAAGGCATGTACGGGGAGAGAGGCGAATCACGAAAAATTGAATGCCATCGTTAGAAGATCCATGAAGATAACGCAGGAGTCTTTTTACCAAAGTCCAATGATCAGTAGTTGGTTGATGCATGAACTGATACAGCTTGTTAATGGCAAAGGCAATGTCTGAACGTGTGATAATTAAATATTGTAAAACCCCAACAACTGTTCTATACTTTGGAATCACCATGAAATTTGGAAAGCACATTCACAACTTCTTCTAATTCAACGATTAAGATCAAGATCCAACTATGATGAGAAATCACTATCTCAAGAGTAGTGTACTTTAGTGAGGTCTTTCTCTGTTGTTTTTTAATAGTACTAGTGGAGCAAACGTGCGTTGCACGTTAATTGGATGGTTTTAAAAAAATAATTGTGTAACAAAATAAAGTATAAGTCTCGACATACAAATTATATTTTCAAACATTACAAACCAATTTGAGGATTGTTCCATTCAAAATTCACAATTTGATAATACATTTTAAAAAATATATATTATCTTAATTGAGAATAAGAAAAATTGTAATAAAAGAAAATGTATCTCACCGTAAAAAAAAAATAATAATAATAATAATTCTTCGTGTGCGCTGGAGGATTTTTTTTTTCGTGCGCACACTCAGGTTTATCTGTGCGCGCACAAAACCTCCATGTGCACACGAAGAAACCTCCGTGCGCGCCTGAGGTTTTTTTTTCGTTTTCGTTTTCGTGCGCGCACTGAGGTTCCTCTGTGTGCGCATGAGGATTTTTTTTTATATACAATGCTATCAATACCATTTTTTTCAATTTGAGATACAAAATTGATTAAATAAGTCAATGAAATCTTCACAATCCATATAAAAAAGTGAATTGATTTATACAAATTTATCCAACAAAATCATCTAATCCCCATACTCAAGTTTCTAATTTAAAGTTTCGATCTCAATTTTAAGACTCAACACACGCAGTTAAATATAAAGTTCATTATATATATATATATATATATATATATATATATATATATATTCACATATCATAAAACACATTAAATTCCAAGCCCCAAATCAAGAAAATTCTCTTGCCCAGTTGAAAAGGTTCGTGAAGTCAGAATAGCAAAGTGAAGAACTCTTACAAGATCTCCCCTTCAGAGATTCTGCAAATTCAGTTGAAAACAAAACTCAGAAGAAGAAACCAGTCATCAGAGGATTCGAAGAAAAATTAATATAAATGAATGGCTATATAATGACACAAAGAAATGGGGAAAATATAGTTCAAACCTGAGGTGTATTCCAACTGCATGAATTTGCCAAATTCTTCTAGAAGTAAAAAATCTATTGTTTGAGAGCATTAGCATTGCAAATGGAAAGGAATGAGAAGTTTGCAATGGGAGGTTGCGTGGGAAATGGAGGAGGTGTGGGTAGTTGTGTGAGATAATGGAGAAGATGGCGGTGTGGAATTAAAAAAAGAGGGGAGGGGGGGGGGGAATTTTTTACGACGATTGGAAATGATGACACGTGTCCGCATTTACTTTGGCTCTTTTAATATGTAGTGACTTGGAGGTAAACGTGCAACAATAGTACTTGGGGTAAACATGCGTTGCACGTTAATTGGATAATGTTAAATAAGTGTGTAACAAAATAAAGAATAAGACTCGACATACAAATTATATTTACAAACTCGATATACAAATAGAAACCAATTTGAGGATTCTTATGCAATCCATTCACAATATGATAATATGTTTTATGTTTCAAAAAATATATATTATCTTGATTCAATTTTGAGAATAGGAAAATTGTAATAAAAGAAAATGTATCTCACTGTTAAATAATATAAAAAAATCTCCGTGTGCGCACGAAGGATTTTTTTTATCCCTTCCCAACATTTACCAGTCTCTATCTAATCCCTGAGTCACTTTCCATAGATAAAGTAATAAATAGATAAAACCTACCATCTTGTATTTTTAGGAATATCAATCCCATGAAATTTGAACGAAAGATTATATCCTAAATGAAAGGTGAAGTATTAGCCAGCAAAAAATGCAATCAAATATGAATAAAAACAACAAATGGTGATTATAATAAGTGAATGAGACAAAAAAACAAAAATGGAGAATATAACTGACAGTAAACCAAGATATGCCCAAATATATGGAAACCTACAATATCACCCACGACCAATCCCGAGCTGGGTCAAGGCAGAAGCCAGCTTAACACACTTTATGAAAAGTATTGCCCTAACTATTTTTTACAGAATCATACACAATCGATGTTCTATCTCTGTCAAACGAAAATTTCTTGACAAAATTGAAGCAAGCATATAGAGAGAAGAACGTAGTGAGAAAAAAAATTGAAAAGATAGAAGAAGAAGAAGAAGAAGAAGAAGAAGAAATGAGAAATCTTACTCGATATGCGTCACTGTGGGGGAATGGAGGAGTAAAGAAGTATGGTCGGTTGAGTGGGAAAATGGAGAAAGAGGACGGAGTTGCGTGTTGATGGGCGAAAAAAAAACTGAATTATGTCGATGATGGAAAAGCGCGACACGTGGCCCCTAATTCTTTGGCTATTCTATATTGTAGTGATTCCAAGGATAGTTTTCTTGGTGAGATTGTAAAGTTTTTATTGTTATCTTTGAAAGATTTCATCTTTGAGAGACGAGGATTGTCGGTGCTAAGAATTGTTAATTCTTGATGGTTTGGTTAGCCTGTAGTGTTCTTTATAGGTATCGTTGTACCCATTATTGTTAATTATAGTGGAAGAATGAATCAAAGTGAGGTTACTGGACGTATACAAATTATTGAACGTCGTTAAATTGGTTTTTTAAGAATTTGTTGAATAATCATATTTATTTACACAAAATGGGAAATGTATGATTCCATTTTGCGTTAATTAGTCCGTTTTTCTGACAAGTAATATAAGAGACAATTATCAAAATTATTTTTTCTTGTGTTATAGAATGAAAGAGAAATCATTTGGGACGATAAAGTTGAGTTCTTCAAATGATTCAATTTAGATATGAAAGATGCAAGATAGGTTATACTGGGAAGATTTTTTCAGCCAATTAGAGGTACATCAAAGCTAAAAAAAAATTGACAAATGGTGAATGAAAAATATTGCAAATGAAATCTGCTAATACATCAGAAAGTGGGCCGATCATAGTATTTTCCATCGTATTAGTATATTACTGAAAAAACCAAGGCTACCAATACTATTTGAAAAATAATGTTATTTAGTACTAGCAGTGCTAGACCACCTATTTAGGTGTTTACATTTGATAGGTTCAATTAAATGAATACGTGACATTTCATTTAAGTGAATTTATTATTTAATGTCATGCAATATCATCTCCTAAACTAGTGCTCGATACTAATGGTCTTGAGTAGCATTAATATTTTGAAAAAAGTTAGAAGCTGCATATGAAAATAATACATCCAAAAATAAATTAATAATAATTAGAAGGCCCGTAAATTTAAATTGTGGGGAAAAGGTATGTACGACAGTTTCCCACGATTTTTGAACCATGGGCAAACCACCTGTTTTACAATCATTATTTGAAAACTATTTTTTCTACGTACTCATTTTCAAATTATTATTTTTTTCCAAATAATTATTGTCAGGGCTAAATATTCTTTCGCCAATAATTGGACGTCCTAATCATTATCATAATTGGGCCTCTTTAATTTGACCAATTTGTTGGGCTTTGGACCCAACACTTGATATAGATAGTAAATTCGTCATTGCCAATTCTATAATTCAGGAGCATTGATATCCATCTCAATACAGATATGGGCTAATTTTGTATGCGATCTTGACGCAGTTGGTTCATCTAATTTCAATGGGAACCAAGAACACATACTTTAGAGAATAAAATAGCTTTGTCATAAAACACCAATGGCCCAATGTTTTACTCATCTATGAAGCTTGTGAGTTATTTTCTAAGATCGACAATTCTAACTGTCAATTCCTAACGAAACTCAGTTATAATTGATAGTCCTTTTCTCTTCTAACATGGTTCATCACATGTTATATCATTTGACGATCATCTTTATTAGAGAAAAATAGCATTAGAGGAATTTAAAAAATGTTTAATTCAATGCTTATCAATTGAAAAGTGTTTTAACTCTACTCCCGCAAAAAGGTCAAATTTGATACCAAATTGTCCATTATACCCTTAATTAAAAGTAAGACTTTTTTTTTTTTCAATTTGTCACAAATTTCGAAAAGAACAAGCAGCTTCCATGAGAAACTACATTAATACTAGCTAATACCTAATGAATTCATTAGCTTTTATTATATATTAAGTATTGACCAATGATTTTGAGAAAAAAAAACGAAAACTAAAAAATAATTATATATTTCCAATTCATAAGAAAATCAAATAATTTCATTTTGAAAATTTAATCACATCCAAATTTGAAAATTATCAAACTTCCCACAATTCTCGATAGAAGGTTTTTTCTTTTGCTTTGAAATCTTATTTTTATTGATAAGTTGCGTTTAATAGTTGTTGTTCATGACATTTTCTAATGTTCTCGACATTTGACACTTCAATCATCTAGAACGAGATTTCGTTCTGAACATGAGAGTTCTCTACATTTCATAAAGTTTTTGACATTTTAAGTGTAGTTCTCACGTTTTATAAATATTTTATTTACCTACTTATAAGGAGAAGTGAATATTTAATGCATTATTAACATTGTACTTTTTTAAATAAGTAATATAGGTACGTGTTAAGTTATTATTGACCAATACAATTTTAAATTATATGAATAATTTTGTCCTCATTGTGGAATTTAGAATTGCTAATGAGGATATTTTGATCTAAATTGTAGTAAAATTGACATTGAACAAATTTTTGGATATTTTTGTAAATGACCGTAAAAATGGACATTTTTTGCAATTTCCTCGTAGCAATATTCATTTCAATAATTAAATGTCCTTAACGTTATCATTGGTTACGGTTTAAGCATAATTGATGATTGGATTAGAAGTTCAATATTGCACTCCTAAAGTTTTAAGCATAATTAATGAAGCTTGTTTGTCGTGATTATAAGCCAATAGAATTATGAATAAAGATGAATAAGTCTAGCATTCAGTACAGAACGAATGTCCACTATCGGAGTCGGTGTGAAATGCCTGCTTTTCTCCTCTAATAAAAAAATATTTTTCAACTTTTGATCATCTGAATTCGGATCATATTTTTTAAAAAAACAAGAAATTTTTTTTTTTAAAAAAAGGGATGATTTTTATTTATCAGGTAATTCACTCTTTTTTTTTTCTCTCATCCACTCACCAATAAAAAATGGAGAACTATAATATTTTCTAAATTGAAAACTAAATCAATCAAATACATTTAATTAATAATTTCTACACAAAGGAGTTCTACGCAATTGAATTGCCTAGAACTTATTTTTTTCCATGTAAATTCCATACTTGTAATCAAATGTATCCTTAAATCACTCTAATAATATAATAGATTCGTAATTTCATCACGAATAAATAATTTTGTTAACATTTTTTTCCTATTATATCCAAGTAAAAGAAAAGTACCTTAGGAGCATTCGCCTCTTCAAATATGAGATGAATTACCTAATGTGAATATAAATCTAGTCATATTCGTTGGAAAAATTGACTCAAAATGTGTCAAATCTTTTGTTGCCTAGTTAAAAAGGAACGGAAGTTGATTTGGAGAATTTCTCCATGCAAATATGTGGAATCCTTTTGAAGTGGACATGTTACCATATATTGGTGATAATTGGAAAGCAAGGAAAATTTGTCAAAAGATTGTTGTGCACATGCGTGCAATTTAGGTCAAATTATACAGCTAAATATTTATATAAATTGACATGTTTGTCTTTTGTACATGACTTGAGAGTTTTGTGAGGAAAATTTAACTCTAACATCCCGATTTTTCTTGTTATCTTTATTGTTATTCAAATAGTAGAAATCGGGAGGTACAATAAAATTTAGGATATTATTTTTCACAAGAAAATGCTATGTGTATAAATGCTATGTACACATAGCATTTTCCATAATGGACAAATGGAGGCCTCTTATTGGCGGACGCTCCCCCAATAGGGGACCTCCATGTGTCCATTATGGACACCCTTATGTTATGAGTTATGTACCCATATCATAACCCTTTTTCACATGATATTTGCAGAATTTGGTGAATAAAAGTTCTGTACAAATTTTTTTTTATAGTCGAAAAACTTTGACAATCAGCATTGGTCGAGTACTTCGATTCCTCATGCCACATTTTTCACTCACCTTTCATGGAGTAAACGTACACTGGTTTAAAAATGTTTTGAAAACATATCTTCTTAAATCATTTCTTGCCACATTGACCTTTTAAAAACTTTTTATTTCATGAAATTTTATACATGCTTATGGATGAATTAACATGCATGAATGATCATTAGAAACATTTATAAATGCAATGTTCGAATATTAAGTTCACATAAATTTAGACAATACATTCATATAATTAACGAAGTAATGTACGTATGAACATAAATGGATGTTTACTTACATTGAATCTTAGCAATTTGCATTTCAGGTGATAAGTGGAAATGTTCCTAGTCACCCACGTTGTTCTATTTTATAAATTATTATTGCAAAATTTATTTCTAAATAAAAGGGTAAAGTTTATAACAATCTTAAATGTAGAATCTACTATTGAAAATATCATCAAGTAATTATTTAAATAAGAGTATTTCATGTTTGTTTATAACAAGGGACATTAGAATATATCAGAAAACTAAGAATTCAATTATATTCTTAATAAGGAAAGTGACCTATGATTGAGATTTGAGATAGACAAAAAAAAAACACAAATCTACCTTTATGGGACGAATGAGTACATAATATCTGGCAGGACACATCTATACATGTACAAACACACAAATTGATATATGCATTATCTATTTATTATAATACACACAAATTGATATATTTGTACAATGTGTGTGTGCATACAGTGTCACGGGTATGTGGTTGCGCGCTTATTGTTTTCTGTGTGTATTATAATAAATAGATAATGCATATATCAATTTGTGTGTTTGTACATGTATAGATGTGTCCTGCCAGATATAGATATAGATATATATATATATAATACACACAGAAAACAATAAGCGCACACACACATACCCGTGACACTGTATGCACACACATCGTGTATATATATATATATATATATATACACGAAAATCAATAAGCACACATATACATACACATAACCTATATTTTTTTATAATCTACACAATCAATTTTATAATTTTGGGCTCTGATAAAAAATGGTAACACCCTAACTAGAAAATTATAAACTTATGAGTGCTAGCACCAATTACCATTACGAAATAAATGCAAAAAATAGATAAAAATTGAATAACATCAATTAAACTTAATTGACATAATAATTTGTGAAATTTATAAAATTCTAAATAATTGTTTAAAGAAAATTATATAAATTCCAAAATGATTTATTTATAATAATTTAAATATATTTCAAAAGGGTTTAAATTATCTTATATAGTAGAAATAGAATATTCAATTTTGACAGTATTAAATTAATCTCACCTCAAGTAGTCGTCTCGTAATATCTAGCTCTCATCATCTGAAAATATGGTGATAAAGTGGAATAAGCTAACGGTCAATAAGCAAATCACATATATATGATGTGTGCATATGATATGCACACGCATTACTTAAATTAAATAGGTTTCCCACCATGTATCCCTTTCAATTATTTCTTTAAAAACTATAACATCGGCATTGTAAACTTATTTAATGTATCATCTAACCAATCAAAATACAATGGAAAATTATTATTGAAATCAAATTCAATCTACTGATAATACTTAAAAGAATTTTAACATTAGGCATTAGATATTCAACATTCGTCGAGTGCGCTGCTTCCCCATGCTCCATTGTTTACTCATGCATTTCATTGCATAAATATACACCACTTAAAAAATATTCTGGATGCATATCTTTTTAAAATATTTCTTGCCACGTTGACATTTGAAAACTCTTTATTTCATAAATTTCATTCACACTTATGAATGAATTAACATGCATGAATGATCAATAGAAACATTTATAAAATCCAATGATCAAATATTAAGTTCACATAGTAGCCATTTGATAATACATTCATACATTTAATGAAGTAATACGTATGAATACAAACGGAGGTTTACTACTTTGAATCCATTTTACTACCTACTTCATGAAAATTATACATATACGCGCGCGCGCATGCACACACATACACGCATGCGCCTATAACTTTTAAACTTGATATCCTGCCTCTAGTGAGTAGGATAAAAAAATTCTTACCGGTGTCGTGACCGTTGTCATGATAAGAGATCCTTACATATGGTGAGTAAAGTTCTCTTGCCGCATCAAGAATGCGAAATTTTTATCCGATAAAATATCAAGCATGTTACTTATATATATATATATATATATATATATATAAATGACAGACACACATCCATACACATAAATACATATACACACATCGATATATTATGCCTCTGTTTGGTGAGGATTAAAATCATATTTTTAACAGATTTTGATAGAAGTCGATGAAATGTGTGATTAAAATTAATTTTAATTTATATCAAACATGGGATATATATTATATATACACACAAAAAACGAAAAGCACACGCGCAGTGACACTATATGCACACATATCTACCCCGATCGGAGTCCCATTTTTTAAAATTAAATGTGTTTTGAAATAGTAATTTTTTAAAGAATATGTGGTTAAAAAATAGAAAAATTTCGAATTTATATGTAAAATTATTTAAATAAGAGTGTGGTTGAAAATGAACTTTGAAACAATGGGGAAAATGTGTTTTGAAATAATATTTTTTTAAAGAATATGTGGTTAAAAAATAGGAAAAATTTTAAATTAACGTATAAAATTATATTACGAGAGATTATGTGATTAAAAATGGGTTTAAAAAAAATGAATCTTGAAAAAAAAATGAGACTCAAACACGATAATACACATATCTATATATACTTATATATTATATATGCACACAAAATCAATAAGCACACATACACGGAACCTTTATGCACACACATCTATTCCTTTATAAACATACACACATTATGTCGGGAAATTTTTACTTAATTTTGTAACAAGGCAAATATATAGACTTTTAAAACCTAATCACGTCTAGGTATAATTTTATAATTTAACTAAATAGGCCCCTTATATATCCCTATTAACATATTTAAACCTTAATTTGGTCCGTTAGCAGCTTACTAATTTTTCATTGGGCTGTTTAATTATTATTTTTAAATTAAATTATTCAAAGATGTACTTATTAGGAAATAAAATTTTTAACTCGATGTTTAGTCTTAATAATAATAATAATAAGACAAATTAAAAGTACACAGTAAAAATAAATGTATTTTGTTATTAATCTACTCCCATTGCCTTTTTTGGGACGGTCCTCGTACTTTCCTAGCTAGATATCTGGTCATCCAAGGTACGAATTTTGGTAACATTTTTCTCAATTTAAACACGATAATTTCTTAAGATAAGATAAACCATCAACCTGATTGTAAAGTAGACGACAATATAACCTTGAATAATAAAGTACCATTCTTTAAGAATGAATGGCCATGTATATGTCTAGACAACAAATATCTCTTGGTTATGCTAGCTAGCCAAGTTGCATGACGAAGACGTCTAAACTCGTCTTTGAAAGTTGCCCGTATAAGTACATGAATAATTGATTTTTCGTATGATCGGACTACATTTCAGAATATTTCTCAATTTGAAGATTCATGTTATCTCTAATAATACTTTCTTAATCTTTACTTACTGTATGCCTCTTATATGTACTTGCTTTATGTCTGTTTCAGCTTCATGCTGTAATAAAATTTAAAAACAGCCTAATATGCCAATGGACTACCATGTTGGCATGGCATCACTTCATTGAGAAAATCCAAGTTTTCTAATTTAAATAGTAAAATTTGTCATTATCATTGACCTTTAAAAAACCTTCTTTTATTCAATTTCGCACTTAACTACGTGATGCGTACGAAACTAATTGACTATATTGATACAATTGATGGGATGATTCAAGGTACCGAGAATAACTTTTCGATTGATTTTTTTGACATTTCACACTAAAGAAAACATATTTATTTATTAAAATTTCTATTGAGTTTGGTAAAAATTTCAAGCACAGCTCTAAACTAATTAAATGAAGCGGGTACAAAATCTAAAGTAGGCTGCAAATGTAGGTAACGGGCGGCAAAGCGTGTTGTGCTCCACTTTTTCTTTGAAAACATGTTCAATTGCTAGTGATTTTGATCCTAAAAGTAAAAATAAGTCGCATATGGACTGTTTTACACGGTCAACACGCTTTTGTATTTTAAATTGAATACATTTTTTTTTTTTTTATCAAAACTATGCCGATGACATATTTTGTCAATAAAGAAAAAAAAAATACAAGTGCAAATTTAAGAGGAAGGCCATGCCGAACATCCACGAAAATACCAAAGTTGAAAACTATTTCATGTGACCTAATCATAGTATTCAACTCTCGACTATTTTCATACTCTCTACTTGAAAGAGATCGAGTAAATTTATTTTTAACACTAAATTCGAGAAGTCGATACCTTTCTTACAATAAATTCAATGCACGACCAGGTTTTTGACACAAATAAATGTAATTCAAGGTGTAGAGAATATGTGTACAAGTAGATTAATCTATATTCTATTACCTGGGACTCGGTATCTAGATTTGTTAACTATATTTCTTTGTCTCCAATTGTAATTAAACATTAAGGTATAGAAGTTGCTTGAGAAAAATTAGATTTTTTTTTACTCAAGTTGGCTTGTAATCGGTCCATTCTCTCTTTATCAATCATCTCGTTTGTTCTCTTCCCATGTTATTAAATGACTCGACAAGACTTACATTTCGATTATGACAAGTTTAATTTCATCCCAAGCATAATAAAGAATGTGAGTGATGCGAGATTTTATTCCCTAGCCAAATGTGAAATGATAATTCAAGTTTTACTTTTTTGAGTAGGGATGGAATTTAAGACTGATTACGAAAGTCCTATGTACCTACTTACCATTATATACAGAAGGTTTTTGAATTTGTCAGCCCACTGATTCTTTTCTTTGACTTTTCGTAAGTTGAAACTAAGTCAATTATTTTAAAAGTAATCAATATAAAATAAAATACTTTTTTCACTTATAAAATAATAACGTAATTTTGAAATTGAAAGAATGAATTAATAGCTACATTTGATTTACGGCGTGTTTGATTGTATTTATTTTCCATAAAAAAATGTCAGTTTTTTACTTAGATTTCTACTTTTATGTGCTTGATTACTATTTTTTTTCATGAATAATATTTTCTAATTTTTAAAAATATGACTAATTTTATTTGTTTTTAAGGAAAACTTTTTTTTTTTTTTGGGAATAAGTTTTTGTTTTCCTCAAAATAAGGAAAATATTTTTTTTCTAGGATATATTTTCCATACCAATCAAACACACTCTTGAATTTAACCAAGAATGCTCATAACATTAGATAATGAATCTTAGTAAATGAAATTCAGAAGATATAAATTGGTAGCTAGCTACATTTCTTGACTTATTTTTTTATATCCAAACGTTTAGGGCATGTTCCATATGTTGTCATTAGTGTTCATTATCCTACCTTAGTTATACTATAAAAAGACTTGTAATACAATACATTTCACATCAATGAAATTTTTATTCGTATATTCCTCCATCTTTACAGATTGCACCCTATCGCAACGGTCTATGACATTTCTATATGCATTTTGCGTGGGAACATCGCATTGAGTCACACCCCTTCACCCCTTAGCCCATTGTGACTAGACAAGGCTAATCTATTGTGTAGTAAGGGGGATATGAACTAAGAGCTTGTTTGACAATTATTATTGTGGAAAAATGGAGTTTTGAGTAGTAATTTTTGGGTGAATGTGTGAATAGAAAGTAGAAATTTTTTTGATAGATGTGTAAAATATTTTATTGTGTGAATGTGTGGTTAAAAATGACACTACAGCAAACCATAATATAAATCAATGAGCGTCAAACAGGCATTGAATTACATTTTAAAAAATTGTACCACTTTATATCCCATCCAATTATAACTCATTTTCAAGTTCGAGAATACTTGCTCTCACTCAAGAACTCATTTTTAGTATAAGAGCATCTCCAAAAAACTCTCCATTTTCAAAGAGCATATTAAATCATTAGGAGATAACCTATAAATTTAAAGAGTTAAAATTTCGAAATACTCGAACGAACTCTTTATATTTAACACTTAATTTTACTACTCTAAAAAAATATTTATTATTTTTCTTTATCTTTTATTTAACAAGCTTTTCTTTAAATTATTTTATTGCTTTCTTACATTGAAAAATAAAACTTGTTGAATGCATTTAATTATAAAGAGTGGGTTTGGCTCTCCAAATTTAGAGAGTCAAACCCACTCTCTAAATTAAAATGTTAATTTAAAGAGTCTCTTGAAGTATGATTTTAAATGTTGACTCTTTAAAATAGAGAGTATCTCATGTTTAAAGAGTCACTTGAAGATACTTTAAGCGATTTAAATTGTAAGTAAATAAAAATATGTGCGGATGGTATTTATGAGTTTCTCAAAATGTGTGAATAACAGTGGTTTGGATTTTTTTAAATAGTGTATAAATATGAGCAAAACACAGGCTATTCTCTAAGATAATTTGATAGAGTGATATAATCACCACATGACAACAAATTAATTACCATCTAATTAACACAATTAATTATACCTGTTAACCCAAAAAAATGAGCCAACAGATGTCAGACCCACTCAAGCCAAATCAAGCACGATTCCGGTGCATTCCTACCGGAATAACGACGGTAGCAATGAGGAAATGGATGCGGGAAGGTCTGGTGCTCACAAAGCCCGAAATTGATAATTACGAGGGGTTTATTGTTTTTAATTGATTTTGAAAGACACGAGGCATCCTTAATGATGACGCCTCAATAATTTGATGTCGGGGTACATTTTCAAAAAAGGGTAGCTGATGCGCTACAACTTCCAATACACAACCGTCTGCCGTATTTAACGCGCAATGATGGCTGTTTGTCATTTGTCCCTCGATTTCAAGATGCATCGCAGCACGCGTGACGAATGCTTTAATTTGAGCCTTAGAAGATGAATCGTCAGATGTGCTAAGTAGCTCAGATCTAATTCTCTTAATGTACGGTTGGATGACTCGGATCAAGATCTAACGGTTGGGATCGAGCGTGTCTGCCTATAAAAGGGCATAAACCTTATGAGAGAAATTTTCCTACTTTTGGAACGAATCTTTTGCATTTCTTTGCTTTTCGAAACTTTCAAGTCCCCAAGTTTTTTAAGAATTTCCTCTGGGTGTTCTTCTCTTGTCGAGTCTTTCTTCTTCTCTGTCAATTTTCAGTGTTTCTTCTCCTTCATAGTCTTAAAGAAAAACCGTAAGTATCAACAATCTTCTTTTAACTTATAAGAATTTGCTTTTCTTGTTTCACACATTCTGAACAATCTTGTAAATCAATAGCTTCTTTGACTTCTGCCGTGGGGAAAGTAGATATTAGTAAGTTGGTGACCTAGATGGGGGTAGAAATTACAAACACAGCCGACTTTGTTAGAACCATTGAGGCTAGGCAAGGTGCCTCGATTTCTGGGGATGATGGTATAGCCTGGGGGCAGCTAAAATTCCATCCTCCGTAGACCCTACCTACTTAGCCAATATTAGGGAAAAATATAGGATCCCGTATGAAATAGAACTCCTTTCTCCATCTTCTAAGGAGCGAGCCTGTTACCCTAGGCAAGGCTGCGTCGCCGTTTGCAAGTATTTACTGAATGCTGGTCTTCGCCTGCCGATCCACCCCTTCTTCAGGGCAGTCCTTAGGCTCTATGGACTTGCCCCTACCCAGCAAGTACCCAATGCCTAGGCCCAACTGGTAGACTCCTACTTCCTATATAAGGAAGCCTCGTTGGGCAAGGATATGCCCTTGCACTTCTTTCAAACAATCTACCAGCTTAGGTCCATAGGAAAAGGGAATTCCAGGGGGTGGTACTCATTGTGTCCTTGGGGGTCACATTCCCCTTTTGTCATAGGTCTTCCAACTTCCATAAAGGGATGGAAGGAGACTTGGTTCTGGGTTTGGGGGAGGTGGCAAGAATGTAAGGGCAACTTTGTTCCCCATGTCAAAGTCCCAACATCATATTTCGATGCTCGTGAGTGCATTTCTTGTTTTCTTTATTTTTTTGAACTGACGAGGTCTGATAATTACCATTTTCGTGTTTGTTTTGCAGGGTTGGTTCAATGACTTGAATTTATCGAGTGTGACTGGGACACTCTTTCTGAGCTGTACAAAAAATTCCTTGACTCACGAGACTTAAATCGTCTGATCGTATCGAGCCGATATTTCGAAGACTTTCGCTTGATGGCAAAAAGGGGTAAGACGTGCTTTCACTTGTATTTTTTCTTGATACCTTTTTTCACATGATTTTTCTGACCTAGTGTTTGTGTTTATTGTTTTGCAAAGAATTTTAATAAAAGGAGGCATCCCACTCTTGACATGGCCGCCATCCTCACTGCCATATCCAATTTCGGAAAGGGGATGAAGCTCTCATCTGTTAGAGGAAAGCAGGTGAGGGACAAGGTCAGCAAGGAAGCTGCCTCTTAGGAGGAAGGACGACCCCTTATGCTAGATAGGGGAAAAAGGTTATAGAGAAAGAACCTAAGAAGAGGTTCAGGATCCCGACCCTTAATGGGGCGGGTGGTTCAATCGACGTCCATCCCCCCGCTCTAAGGTCCGGCGGGGAAAAACTTTTGGGCAACTCAATGGTTACAGCCTCTGGGGGGCAAAAAGGCAACTCGCTGTGGATATCTAGAGGCAAGGCACTGTCAAAAAGACCAAAGCTTCAATTGACTCCACCACCACTAAAGCTCCCAAATCAAAGCCTGCATTGGCCTCCCGTTCTGACGAGCTTGAGTTTGACGTGCTAGCCTTTCTTCCTCCAGTGGTTCAAACCACAACATTGACTTTTCACAAGTATGGACGGAGAAGTAGCAATCTTATGTGGAGAAGATTGATGCCGTCGACATTTTTGCCACGATGGTGGGCCAAGCGGGACGGTCGTTCAGCACGGCCATAGAGGCTGAAGCCCTCTTAAAAAACCTTTAAAGTAAAAATTGTGGGTTCGCCAATAAGGCTTCCCAGGCTGATGAGGCTGCCAGCAAGGTTAAGGCAGAAGTGGAAACCTTAAAGAAAAAATTTGATGAGGAGTCGGTGAAGCTTGCATCTGTTCTGGCAGAAGTTGATGCTTAAAAGAAAGATGTCTATCTATCTCAAAGGAAGGTGGCCTCTCTTACTAAGCGAGTTGAGACTTTTGATACACATCAGAGACTGGCAGCCGAGGCCCTAGAAAGAGCCAATAAGGAGAACTTTGTGTTCAAGGGACAGGTAGGGGAACTGACCTCCCAAGTGGCTGGCCTAACAGAGGAGGTGAAGACTGTCAGAAGTGATGCTGAACAGGCCAGTAAAGACGCTGCGAAGACCTTCCTTGCCAACTTCCATATAACCGAGGCATACCAAAGCTTTGGAAAGTATTGGATGAGGTATGCTTATACTGAGATGATTGAATGGCTGGAGGTGAACTTTCAAAGCGTCAACACTTCGGAGTTGAGGGTAGAGTTCCCCGAGGAGGGGGAGGAGCCTCAAACCCCATCCGGAGGGGACGAGGTCATTGAGCTTGATGGAGATACTGCTGAAGAAGTGGCCCTTGACGCCATAGTTTCATTCATGCCCTCTCAACCCCCACCCCCTAGAGCTCAGGACTGCATTTTCTTTTAAGTGTAATAGCTTCGACTTAGCAACTGTAAATCTCCTTTATGAATGAACAAATTTTTATTTAGTATTTGCGTTATTTACTTTTCACAACTTTCACTACTTCTACTTTAATTCTAATGTGCTCGTTAATATGAATCCAAGCAGCTTTCACATTAGTAACAAACATCACATCAAACTGATAACAATAATAGATGTATAACAATATTGAAAGTTTGACAACATCGAAACTTTGCAAACTTTGAAGTTCTATTACATGCAACATGTGGCAAAGTCAGGCTTTATACAATATAAACCCCAGAAACAATTGAACTTGCCAATATTTTTAGAACTTAAACACAAGTGTTAGGAGGTCTGACTTAACCACAAAGTTCGAAACTTAAACATAGCATACTGTATAATTTAGGCAAACAGACATACTAGATCGGACGCATGTAAGACCTAAATCACTTCAGACCCTTGTATTTAACACTTTGATGATACTTAAACAATAAACTCATGTACCTTTATCAATTTCCTAACTCGTGTGGATGGATATGTATGAGGCACTTTGTTATTTTAGTACTTCAGACTTTTGGTCTGTTTTTATAATATTGTATTTCATACTTCGTTAGTTCGAAGGTGTTCTTAACACATCAAAGATCGTGTTTATTGAACTCTCAAATTGCATTCAAAAGATGTTATGCATTATTGATAATACTTGCGTAAATGTTCTTCATTCCATTGATAAGGCTGTGCCTTTCCATCCATGTTCTCAATTTTGTAAGCACCAAGTCGAACTTCTTCACTGATGCGATAAAAACCTTCCCAATTTGGGCCTAGGTTACCCGCGCTATGTTCTTTAGAGGACAAGAACACCCTCTGAAGTACTAATTCATTCACACGAAATGACCACTTTTTTACTTTCGAGTTATAGTATCTGGTCATTTTTCTTTGATACAAGGCCAACTTTTCTTGGGAATTGTCTCTCATTTCTTCAAGGAGGTCAAGTTCACATTTTCTCATTTCATCATTGGCTATTTCATTAAAATGCCATCGTCGAGGAGATGGAAGGCCCACTTCAACAGGGCTCATAGCCTCTGCACCATAGGCCATAGAGAATGGAGTTTCTCCTGTAGTGGTTCTCTCGTGGTCCTGATAGCCTAAAGCACTTAAGGCAATTCATTGACCCATGCTCCTCTAGAGGCATCCAATTTCCTTTTCAACCCATACTTGGTGGTTTTGTTGACAGTCTCGACCTGCCCATTGGCCTGGGGGTGATAGGTGATGTGGGGAGGAAAAATATTTCTTGATGCCCAACTCGTCACACATATTTATGATCTTCTTGTTGTCGAACTGCCTGCCATTGTCTGATACGATTGAATGAGGATTTTCAAATCTGAAAATGATGTTCTTCCATAGGAACTTGGAAGTATTGGTCTCAGTTATCTTGGCAAGTGGTTTGGCTTCTACCCATTTTGTGAAATAATCAATGACGACAATTGTGAAGCTGGTATTTCCTCTTCCTTTGGGGAGAGGTTCAATTAGATCGATTCTCCATTTTGCAAACGAGCAAGGGTTAGATACTACGTTCAGCTCTTGCGAATGTTGCCTTTATATAGTAGCAAAGTGTTGGCACTTGTCACATCTTCTAACAAATTGTTGTGCATCCTTTTTTAAGGTGGACCAATAATCCTGTCTAAGCACCTTTTGCGTCAGGGACCAACCTCTTGTGTGATTGCCACAAACCCCCTAATGGATTTCCCTGAGTATATAGTTTTTTTGTTCTCCTCCGATGCACCTTAGTAAGGACAGTGAAAATCCACGTTTGTACAGCACCTCGTCTTGGAAGATGAAGTGGGCGACCCTCCTTCTGAGCCTCTTCCTTCCCAAAGGGCAGGGTCTGATTCTCGAGGTAAGATATGATGAGCTTCATCCAAGGTAGGGTATCCTTAACCTGCATTACTGTCCCACTTACGTCAGTCGATGGTCTAGAAATATGCTCAATAGGTATTACTGTGAGCAGTTCAAAGTCTTTACTGCTTGCCAACTTTTCTAGTACATTGGCATGAACATTTCTAGAACGTGGGATCTGTACTAGTTCAAACTTCTCAAAGGAAGGGATGAAGCTCATCACTAACTTTAAGTATACTGCCATGGACTTGTCTTTGGCCTAAAAATTTCAATGAACCTGACTAACCACTAACTGGGAGTCACTACTGATGATGAGCCTCTTTACTTGTATTTCTTTTGCCAATCTTAGGCCAGCTAGAAGGGCCTCATATTCTACTACATTGTTTGTAGCATTGAAGCCGAACCTCACAGCACAAGTGAGTTTGTGCCACTTCGAGCTGACCAAGATGATCCCTGCTCCTGACCCCGTGTCTCCAGAAGACCCATCAACCGAAATGTTCCACGTTTGGGGTTCAATGGGTTCCATTTCCTCCTCAACTTCTGGAACATGGGTAAATTCGACTACAAAGTCTGCTAGGCTTGCCCTTTGATAGCCGCCCATGAGTTTGAGCTCACTAAGTTCCACAACCCATTTAAGCAACCTCCATGATATGTCTGGCTTCTGAAGCACTTGCTTGAGGGGGTAATTTGTCAACACATGGATGTTATGAGCTTGGAAATACAACCTCAACTTTCTTGATGTTGTTACTAAGGAAAATGCTAACTTTTCCATGTCTAGATACTGAGTCTCCGCTGCTAGGATTGCATTACTGACATAATAAACTGGTAGCTGGTGGCTATTTTATTCTCTGATCAGAACTGAGCTGAGAGCCTCGGAAGTTATTGCCAAGTACAGGTGCAGCATTTCATGATCTTTTAGTTTTGAGAGAAGAGGCGTCTGACCCAAGTGCTTCTTCAGCTTGCAAGCCTATTTCACATTCCTCCGTCCATTGAAATTTGTTCCCTACTTTGATGATCTTGAAGAATGATAGGCATTGTTTGTTACTTTGGAAATGAAGCGGTTTAAGGCTGCCACTCGCCCAGTGAGGCTCTGCACCTCCTTTGGCTTTTAGGGCGACCTCATTTCAATCAAAGCTTTGAACTTTTCAGTGTTTACTTCGATGCTTCTTTGGTTAACTATGTAACCTAGGAATTTCCCTGATGATACCCCAAAAGCACATTTCAAGGGATTGAGCTTCATCCGGTATTTTTGTAAAATTTGGAATGTTTCATTAAGGTGGGCAACGTGATCGCTTGCCTTCAAAATTTTCCCCAACATGTCATCCACGTAGACCTCAGTGGTTATTCCAATAAGGTTGGCGAATATCTTCTTAACGAGTTTTGGTAGGTTGCCCCGACGTTTTTCAACCCGAAAGGCATAGATTTGTAACAATAGAGCCATTTATCTGTGATAAATGATGTATGCTCCTCGTCTGATGGGAACATGGGACTTTGGTTGTATCCCGAATAGGCATCCATGAAGCTAAGGAGCTCATGCCCAGCAGTCGAATCCACAAGGTGATTCATTCTAGGAAGTTGGAAGATGTCATTGGGATAAGTTTGGTTGAAATTTGAAAAATCTATGGAAACCCTCAACTTCTCATTGTGCTTTTTCACCAAAACTGGGTTTGAGACCCACTTCGGGTATACAGATTTATGTATAAACCCATTATCAATCAACTTCTTAACCTCATCTTTTAGGGCCTTATATCTTTCCGGGTTGAGGGCTCTCATTTTTTACCTATGTGCCGTGGCCTTTAGATCTATGTTCAAGTGGTGGCAACAGACCTTAGGGTCGATGCCTACCATATCGTCGTGCGTCCAAGCAAAAACATCAAGGTTTTTAAGTAAGAAGTTTTTCAATTCCTCCTTCATTTCCAGTGGTAAGTTACTTCCCACCTGCAGATGTTTTGATGGATACATAGGTCTCCTCGGAAGGTCTTCAGTTCTTCCCTAGGTACTGTCTAAGGCTCGCAATCAATGATGTGAGGGTCTAACTCCTCCAAGCTAACTGCTTCTTCAACAGTAGTCCCTTCTTCAGGGGCCTCGATCATGACGACGTCTTCCCCTTATTCAGGATCATTCCTTAGTTCAAGGCGGTCGCTCATGACAACGTCGATAACAATGGCGTTGACGGTACTTGGTTCTACTTTCTTAGGAAATTTGAGTAGCATTCTCTAGCTCCTCGTTGGTCACCTCAGATAGTGGTAATGCCATTTTCAGTATGTAATTTCATGCATAGGTGATGAATGGAGATGACTGCCCATAGCTCCTTCAGAGCGAGCCTCCCAAGTACCCCATGATAGGCATATCGATTATCAACCACCAGAAACTCCATAAAATGACGAGCAATTAGAGGTTTGGTCCCCATCTCTATTGCTAGAGTAATTTTGCCTTTTGAGATGATGCTATCTCCCGTAAAGCTTTATAAAGGGGAACTCATTGGGGCCAGTTCATGGTTAACTTTCATTTTGTCAAAAGTGGTTTCAAAGATAATGTTGACTGAACGCCCATTATCCACCAACATTCTTTCCAGGCTGTTGCGGGCTACGACAGTCCTCACACTAGGGCGTCACAATGTGGATAATGTACTCCCACCGTATTAAACTGGGTAAATGTAATTGGTGGGATTTTTTTCCCAATTGAAGAATGGTTAACTATGTAGCTCGTCATGGGAGGATCACTTGCTTCCCTAGCATAATTCTTTTGTAAATTCCTAGATTCTCCTCCAACATGCGCCCCTCCTATGATTGTATCAATTTCTCTGATGGGCTCCTGCTCATTGTTAGGTGGGGGACTCCGTCTTTGCCTTTAACCCTCTCTAGGCCTTTCAATGTCATTTTCCTACCCTCTTGGAGGGTCATTCCGGTTGTGTCGATGTTGTTCATCATTCTTATGTTGCTGATTTTGCCTGTATGGAGCATTTCTTTGAGGGCGTCTTTCCCTTCCTTGAATCTTGCTCCGAGAGTGTCTTGTGACGTCCCAACAGTTCTCCGTACGATGACCATGAGATTGATGGTACGTGCAATAATTGGGTACTTCATCCCTATTTCTAGGTTCAGCGCCTCACCTACTGCCTCGTCCCCTGGGTAGGTGCATCGAGTAAGGATGACGCTGATTCATTTCAGCACCAGGATTGACTTCCTCATAAGCTAAGGTAGGTATGGCATTGAGCATTGTTGCGGCAAGCTCTTATCCATGATTAAGTGGTGCCTGGTTATCCATCAAATGGGAAGTAGGGCATCTTTCCCTTTGCATTTGAAGAAGTGGTAGACCCTGGCTGGCCCTATTAATATGATCTCTCAATTCTTCATTGAGTATTTCGCTCCTTATCATTTCCAAAAGGGCGTCATAGGTAGTTGGATCTTTGCTCTGTACGTCCCTCCAAAAGAGGAAATTCATATTCAATCCCCATCGCAAAGCGGTTAGTGCTTCCCTATCCGTGACTTGCATACAATAGGTCATTTCATCAGTGAAGTGAGATAAGAAACTTTTTAGTGACTCACCCTGCTATTGTTGCATGTCTTGCAATTGTTGAAAGGGCCTTTCTCCTTCCTTGTTTGTTGCAAAGTGTTTCAAGAACCTTTTTTTGAGGTCAGGCCAACTTCGGATGCTTCCTTTTGGTAATCTTGTATACCAAATTTCTGCCCCTCCATTTAAGGTTAAGTGAAAGGCTCTACATTTCATAGCGGCGTGGCCCCCTTCAAATTTATATGAGTTTTGAAACTATTAGTGTGCTTCGCTGGGATCCCCCATCATACTTGGGCATTTTTGGGAGAGTGAAGTGGTTCAGCATGGGGACATTCCTTGTGGCCTCTGAGAAGGGCGAATGATCATCATCTAGGTCATAAGATCTCTGAGGCTCATCTGAGTCCTCATCCTCCCCTTGATGGGTTTGAAGAGGTGGTTGAGAAGGTTCTGCTTCATTCCTAGCCTGATCCCTCCTCTCATGCCTATTTCTAGGGGGGACCTAAGGCTCTTCCTGGAGAGTGGGTTGCTGTTCTTCATATTAGCGAGGCTCTTGTTGCATATTCCTAGGCATTGGAGGGGAAGGATGAGTTTGCCTATTTTTAGGCACTTGGGGCAAGTAATCTTGCCTATTTCTAGGCAGCCTTGGCCTTATCCTATCGAATACGCTAGCAGACCTTTGAGGTCTGTCTTTTGGCTCGTAATTCGGAAGAAAATTGAATGGTGCTTCCTACGGCCTTTCTGGAGCATAGTTGGTCGATGTGTCCACTTCGACTTCTCTCACCCACGGAGCCTCCATCCTGGTATAATGGTGTCTAGCCATTTGACTTTGGACTTCTTCCTCCTCTTGGCAATATTCTTGAGGATCTGAGAATGCGTTTTCAGGGGCTGGATATGGAAGGACATGATATCCTCCTAGTCCCTGCATGTTCATCAGCATCTCTTGCATGGTCAGGTTCTGCTGAGTTATGTTTCTCATTTTAGCCGTCATTGTGGCCATTTCTCTAGTAAGCCTAGCTACAACCCTACCCCACCTCTGGATCATCCTCATCTTCGTGTTGGAAGTTGTGGGCGAGTAGCTACGGCAGCTCGTGATGGTTCTCCTTCTTTAGGTTATTCCTTTGTCCTAGGTGCACATTCGTCATTTGAACTCATCTTTCTCAAAACGCTTAGTGCGAAATCTTCCTTTTCTTCAAAGGGTTTTAGGTTTCTAACAGCCCATTTTTCAAGGATACTTATTTTTCAAGGGTTAGAACTCTTTCAACCAAACTTTCGATTGTTGCCTAGCCTTTTCTCTGCGTGTTTTCGTGGTTAATCGTATGGGAATTGACCTAAAAAATGAGCCAACAAATGTCGAGCCCATTCAAGTCAAGTCAAGCACGATTTCGGCGTGTTCCTATCGGAATAATGGTGGTAGCAATGAGGAAATGGACGGCGTGAGGTACTTTATGGTTCGAGACAAGAATGTTCGAGTTCCGACGAATGGAACGGTAGCAATCGCACTAGCAACGATTTCCGGATTAAATTCAAACTTAATCTATGTAGCAATAAGATGGGAATATGAGGAAGGATAGATAAAACATATATAGAAGTTGCTATCTTGTATGTTGGAATATATACGCTCAATAAACATGCCAAGAATCCGAAAAGATAATCAAATTAGTGTTTGTTGTGAGTTTCTTGAGAGTTCAAGTCTCTGTTTTGAACGTATGATCGTCCCCTTTTTCCCCATCCAAAATCGTATGCCCTATAGACAAAAGAATATCTTATTTATACTATATTGGTTGACGTGGTGTCTGTTAGATCAGAACCACATGGCCTCATCTTCATAATTTGGGACATCACATCATTTTCCATTCATATAATTAATATATTGATAAGAGGTCAACAACCCTATACAATAGGCTGACATATTGACAACTTTATTACAAACGTTACATCAATCACTTCAGAGATATCTTCAAATCCGTTTTCAAGAAAGCAGCATCAATTTCAGGAGCTTTGGGGAAATCTCTGAGATAGTTCATGAGGTGGAGAGCTTCAGCTCCTTTCTTTGTTTTGTCACATCCCAAGTTGTAGTGAATCGCCTTCGTGGCAGTGTTTCAACATGGGCCTCGGCCACACAGTATAGACTTCGGTCCTGTAGTGCAAAGACCACAACTTCGAACTTTGAGTGCTTTGCATAGGAGAAAGGAGATCAGTATCAGCTCTAGACTTCAGTGAAAGGACTTCGGCTGTTCATTTCATTTATTACCTTGACTTTATTGATTTTCCTTTGACTTTCTACCGACGTGGATTCGCCATCCACGTGGCTGTCCACATGGCGATTTCTCATGGAGCTTCGAATGGGAGGCGTACCAATACCTACCCAAGAAATCCTTCAAAGTTGCCACAAAAAGGTTATAAATCTCATATAATACCCATAATTTCCAACAAATAAATATCCATGATCCACGTAAATTCATTTGAGCATAGTTCATTTTATATGAATTGGCGAATCCAGTGTTAAAGTTCAGCTAGAGCGGACCTTTGATACTGATCGTTGACCGTCGACAATCAACGATTGTAATAGCGATGTCATTTATTAACCCTAAACCCTAAATTTCTAAATCATTGATTCTCAATTGAATTTTTTTAACCTAAACCCTAAATTCCCAAATTACATATTCACAAATCACATATTCATAAATCACAATTCTCATTTGAATGCCAAATTGCAAATTAACTCATTACTCATGGAACATAAATCATTATTCATAACTCATAAATAAAAATTAACACCAAATACCAATTCCAAATCGAACAAAAAAAATATGTAAAAGAAAAATGAAGGAGATTCACTGTCCAGTATCTGTCCACTGATATCTGCAGCTCACGAGTCGGAAGACTTGTCTCCGTCCGGCGTTCGACCGAGTAATTGAGTTCTGTTTCTAGCTTTCTGCTCACAGGAGGTGCCGAGGTGGCAGATGAAGGTTTCTAGCTTTCTGCTCATAAGTCACAGCCTACAGCCACAGAAGTCCGGACTCCGGAGTCCCAGCTGAGCTCACTACGGTGCGGTGACTGTGGTCTATTTGTTGTTTGCGACTTTGCATGCATGCGTGCGTTGTGTCATGTGTTTTGTTCTCACCTTCACCGGTCATATGGAAATGGTAATGGATCACAGTATATATGGATAATGGTAATGGATCAACTGGATTTGGACTGGGTCTGGTTATTTTAAAATAAGGCCCAGCATTTTAAGCCCAAACTTAAAAAAAAAAACAGAAAGAATTTCGATCGTCTTCTTCTCCTCTCCTCCTTCCTTCCACTGACACCAAACCACTGTTCCGACGGAGCCCAGCACGTGCGGCCGCACCGCCTCGCCGGGTGCTGGATCCGTCGCTGGTTACTAAGGGGTTTTTTAAGATATCAACTCTTGATAAAGCACTTACAAGCTAAGTGAGCTATGGCATAAAGCTACTTAAACGGTCGTTTAATGCCCATTTCTCTCACAAGACTTAATAATTTTAGTATTAATTATATAATTTTTGTCATCGATAATTTCATGGAAAAAAATCTCTCAATAGATTAAGTTAGCCGTAATTTGCTTCGTTAAACGGAATATATAAAGATAAAAAAATTAGAATATTAGCTTTGGAAATTTATATCTATAATAACAAATAAAATTAATTAATTTAAGATTACAAAAAGAATTGTTAGTTAGTAATATACAAAAGTAAATATTTCAAAAAAAATTAATTAGTTGATGGAAATTTCGTCAATAAATAAGTAATGTAATTAAAGTATAAACTATAATATTAATGAAGAAAAATTTATCACAAGTAAAATAAAAGTTGTAATATTATAAACAAAAATGAAAATAAATCTGAAATTATTTTTGGAAAATTAAAAAAAAAATAGTGAATAAAGAATAAATGCTTCTTTATCGGTGATAAACAAGTGAAGCATTGTCGGTGACTACCAATGAATCATAAGTAATTGTGATGGATGTGCTTCGATGATCATTGACGGATGTGTGATGATGATCATTGACAGATTTGTACTGTGAATTCTGTTTGGATCATCGACTAATACAATTTTTCGTCAAATATATGATTACATCAGTAATTATGATTTTCATGGAGGTTTTTTTTCCATGATTGTTCTTTAAGGCCTGCTTAAAAATTTTGCTCAAGGCCACCAATTTGGTCATACGGCCTTCAATTGAGTACATTTTTTTTATCCCTACCTAATTATGAAATTTTATGGGTCGAATTTTTGGTTAGAAATTAATTCCACTTACATTTGAGAAGACTAACTGTCATCCAATGATTTTTTCTTTTCTTTTTTTAACAAGGATTGACAATTCTAGTAAAGAGGTATTAGATTCATGAAATGGATTTAATGTTGACAGTCATCCATCAATAAACATCGATGAATTTCGGGTAAAGTGCATTAAAAAGATTTTATGTTTTTTAAGTCATAGTCATAATTAAAAAAAAGTCCATTTCGTATTAATTTTTTGGTCCCAAATGAGTTGTAAAATAATCAAGGAAATTGTCGCGCAGAACCCATGAACAGGAGGCCTCGTTGCTTTTCAATTTGCATTAGTTAGGACACTTATACATGTACATTAATAACTAGGGTCACCCTCACCCCCACCAAAATTAAGAAATAATAATAATAATAAAAAATCTATATCGATTTGATTCGACAGGTAAGAGCAATAGGCGATGTACCGATCAACACAAAATAAATATATGGTTCCTATTATACTATGTCGGGCTCAAGATACGCACTTCATGGGATTTAATGTCCATGCATCCATTCGCTAGAAGTCGCTGAGTCGAACCCAACATGTGCGAAATTTAAAATAAGTTTATTTAACGTATAATTATATAAATTTCCAAATTGACAAAAGAAACAAAACAGAATTTCAAGATTTTTATACTGAACTTCCTGGATAGATATTGACAAATGAACATACTATAATGTGAATACGAATAATTCAATATGAACCTATGAGAAAATTTTAGCGATTTGGGAATGTTTTTCACACTTGATAAACAAATTAATTGCCCACAAAATTTGTTGGGATTTATAAATGACGTAGCATTAGGACTTTACGTGTTTTGAGGTAAATCAACTTGTGTAATTCAAAGCTAGCACAGATTGACCTGGATAATGCGCCACCACCCCATCCCATCTTACTTTCCTTTGGAGCCCAAAATTTCCTGTCTTAAAAATAATTTTAATCACCTTTTCACAATGTTCACATGCCTATATATATGCCTAACTTCAATACCAAACTACACTCGAAACTCATTCAAAGAGCATTTGGCAACTTTGGTTAAGGCAACTAGACATGGAGTTCTTCTATGTCTCTCTTCTTTGTCTCTTTGTCTTCTTGATATCCCTCTCCCTTCACTTCCTCTTCTATAAGAACAAGTCCGGTTTCTCCGGTCACATACCACCAGGCAAGACCGGGTGGCCGATTATCGGAGAAAGCCTTGAATTTCTTTCCAATGGGTGGAAGGGCCACCCTGAAAAGTTCATATTCGACCGCATAGCCAAGTACTCATCCTATGTCTTCAGGACTCATCTTTTTGGAGAACAGGCTGCTGTTTTCTGTGGTGCAAATGGAAACAAATTCTTGTTTTCCAATGAAAACAAGCTTGTCCAAGCATGGTGGCCTGCTTCTGTAGACAAAGTTTTCCCTTCTTCAAATCAAACTTCATCAAAAGAAGAGGCCATCAAGATGAGAAGAATGCTTCCAACTTTCTTCAAACCTGAAGCCTTGCAAAGATACGTCGGTATAATGGATCATATTGCACAAAGACACTTTTCCGATGGCTGGGATAACAAGAATGAAGTGGTTGTTTTCCCTCTTGGAAAGAGATACACTTTCTGGCTTGCTTGTCGTTTGTTTGTAAGCGTCGAAGATCCAACCCATGTTGCTAAATTTGCTGATCCTTTCAATGATTTGGCTTCTGGTTTGATTTCAATCCCTATAGATTTGCCTGGAACACCATTTCACAGGGCGATCAAGGCCTCAAACTTCATTAGAAAAGAACTTGTTTCGATAATTAAACAGCGAAAAGTCGACTTGGCTGATGGAAAGGCATCGCCAACACAAGATATATTGTCACACATGCTCTTGACAAGTGATGAAAGTGGAAAATTCATGCAGGAATTGGATATTGCTGATAAGATTTTAGGTTTGCTTGTTGGTGGCCATGACACTGCAAGCTCTGCTTGCACTTTCGTAGTCAAATATTTGGCTGAACTGCCTGAAATTTATGCAGGAGTCTACGAGGGTAAGCCCCATATACTTTTCTTCTGAATCATTTCCTTTTAACAGTGAAAGTTTTAATTCAAGCTTAAAATTTTTTTGAACAGACATAATTAAATCTTTAAAATAACAAA
Source organism: Fraxinus cuspidata (assembly GCA_903798385.1). NCBI lineage: Eukaryota > Viridiplantae > Streptophyta > Magnoliopsida > Lamiales > Oleaceae > Fraxinus > Fraxinus cuspidata. Next base: position 29,011 of record CAIGRP010098534.1, read on the forward strand.
GAGAGTCGTAGTTTTGAAAGTTGTACGGCGTATGACAGTGTTTTATATATAACCTGTGCCTTGTGAAACTAGCTCCATTAAATAGAGTACAGTGAGAGATACAGAGAAAAAACCTTATAATCTCTTTCTTTATAGTGAAGGATCTGCAATGTTAAGTTTACACGTTGAGGATAAACCATTAAAGTCTATAGTTGTGTGTACGTATTATTATTATTTTTCTTTTATTATTACTATTTTGAAGATAGAGATTAGGGTTTAATCAATATCAGCCTCGAAAGTATAATATCTATCTGGTTATATATGGCTACACAGGTGTGATCAGCTCAAAAATAGAATTAAGGTAACTAATGTCGGCTATTTCTTTTAATGAAATTGAACTTTGTAATTAGTAAATTAATTATGATGTTTATTATATGATTATATTATTAGAATTCATTGGGCATGATTTTTACTTTTACTTTTTCTTCTTATGGAAGACATCGGCTTTCTCTAAAAATAATTTTAGGGTACGTTTTACTGTAAGCTTGAAATTTGCATGAAAAGAAAATAAATTTTAGGTTAGAAATTATTTGTATGAAAATTATTAATTAAATGTATTTGATTGATTTAGTTTTCAATTTAGAAAATATTATATTTGTCAATTTTTTATAGTTGGGTAGATGAAAGAGAGGTGATAAATGAGAGAGAGAGAGAGAGAGACAATGAATTATTTGGAAAATAAAAACCACATATTCCTAAAAAAAATATTTTCCTTGTTTTCGAGGAAAATGTGGTCACGTGACCAAAAGTAGGAAAATGTTTTTCGTAAAAAAAAATTGTCAATCAATACAAAAATAGGAAAATGTGGAAAAAAAATATTTTTTATGGAAAATATTTACAATCAAACGCACCTAGTGAAACAAAACACATTAAAAATATTATTCAAAACAGCTTTTTACTTTTCAAAAAGTCAAATTAGCCCTTCAAGTCACTTTATCTTGTTTGATCATCGTTATTTTCAAAATATATTTTTCTGTCTTTTCTTTTCAACCACACATTTTTTAATAAAATAATATTACGCTCAAACTCAAAAAAATTTCATATTTTTTAACCACGTATTTTCTATCAATCTATTATTAAAAAAATGCATTCTTTGCCAAAGGTCTCAAATTAGCTCTATAACATTACTTTCTTATAACAGTACAGCTATAGATGAGTCAAAAGTAGTCTGCTGACCTGTACGTGTTTTACAATTAATATCTTTTAAGGTCTTAAAAATCAATTTTCATTTCTCCTTTTAAATGAGTAACCAAATTATNATTTAAAAATCATATTTTTAGTAAATTTTGATAAAAATTGATTAAATGTGTAATTAAAATATTGTTAAAAGTTGTGGGTCCTATAAAAGTGAGATTGAAAATGAATTTTAAAGAATTGTTGTGATATACGAAGATATCTAAGTCAATAAAAATAATTGAACAGATAATTAAGAGCTTATTATTGTATAATTTCAGCGTACAAATAATTTTGTGCCATAAAAACTATATTTTGTTATATAATCTAATTGCAAATTTGTTTGTTTTGTGAGTAGAGCAAATGGAAATAGCTAAATCAAAAGCTCCTGGGGAATTACTGAACTGGGATGACATTCAGAAAATGAAATACTCATGGAATGTGGCATGCGAAGTGCTAAGACTTGCCCCTCCCCTCCAAGGAGCCTTTAGAGAAGCCATTACCGATTTCATGTTCAGCGGTTTCTCGATCCCCAAGGGATGGAAGGTAAACAACAAACACAAACACTACTAAAATGTTATTTCAATGTTCGAACTAGTATTTACATACTAACCCCTCGTCGTTTTAACTACTACACAGTTATACTGGAGCGCAAACTCAACACATAGGAATTCCGAATTCTTCCCCGAACCCCTGAAATTTGATCCTTCAAGATTCGAAGGAACTGGACCAGCTCCTTACACATTTGTTCCATTTGGTGGAGGGCCTAGAATGTGCCCTGGAAAAGAGTATGCTCGACTCGAAATTCTTGTTTTCATGCACCATCTTGTGAAAAGGTTCAAATGGGAGAAATTGATTCCAGATGAGAAGATTGTTGTCAATCCAATGCCAATTCCTGCTAAGGGTCTTCCTATTCGTCTCTATCCCCATAATGCTTAAGACTGCTTTATATATATAAATGCAAGTGTGACTAAATTTGGCCCTTTTGTAAAGTTATCTAGTTTTATTGTTTTCCCTATTTCAATATTTTGTGTTACTATGAACAAAAGTGAAAAAAAATTGCTTTAAATTCTGAAATGTAGAATAAATATTCCGTGCATCGTCGGTGCATTTTAATCTCCTTTTGTTTGTTTCTATCCCATTGTATTAAGTTATGTTCTCGGAGTGTAAACATTATTTCAAAGTTTAAATTATTAGATATAATACAAATTTACTCATTTAAACTTGATCACCAATTGAAGTGAATGACTTCAGACAAGACTTTGAGTCATTATATTTTTTCAGCTCGAGTATCTGATTGAACCATACTGTTCATAGTCAAATGGGTCCATCCAAGTCGACTCAAGGATAAAAGATAATTAAAATATGTTAGTAATTATCGTATTTTAAATAGAAATATTATGAGAAATATGTGGTTAGAAAGTAAAGAAAAGTTATTGATGTGATGAAAAATATTATTTTATTGAAAATGTATGATTGAAAACGAGTTTTGAAAGAATATGTGTCAAACATGAACACATTAAAAAGTCAATATTTAGTCAATCATTGCGACTGAAAACAGCAAATCTTATTAATTTTAATTTAATAAAATAATTAAGCCTAGTCAAATTCGTCAAACAAAATATTAGGCTCCGTTTGATACGGTAAAATTTTCCAGGGAAGTTGGAATTCGTTTTCCATTTCCACCTTTTAGGCTGTTTGATAGCATTTTTTTTTAGGGAATTTGATTTCTTGGTTGTGGGCCCCATGTGCCAATTTCCTTGATTTTCCAGCTTTTTTTTTTTTTTTTTTTG
>CAIGRP010098535.1:0-53733 GCA_903798385.1 Fraxinus cuspidata
GGGGCAGGGAATTGCTTGGCGGGGCGGGGGAGGTATCCCCGACCCCGCCCCGTTGCCATCCCTAATTTCAGAGAGATCTTCGAATCTTTTACAAGGGACAACATCAGCTTGCGAGCTTCAGACGAATTGAGAGTCTCGGAGGAATCTTCGAAGTAGTTTTAAGTGGAGAGTCTCAACTCCTTTCCTTTCCTTAGACAGCTTCGTTTTTGAAGTAGTGCCTCAGCCTGGATTTCGTCCTTGCAGCGTGAGGGCTTCGGCCTCGCTTGCCTTCTTCGTGTTTTGAGCTCATATGTCTTTATTTGACTTTCTTGTTGACTTTCTGTCTACGTGGTTTCGTCTCTCTGAGCTATGGAGGCGAGAAGAAACAAATTATATAACTTGATTTCTGCAAAATTTTTCAGATTTTGATTGGGTAATAATGTCCACCCTTGTCATCTATATCACATTTTAATGGTAACGAAAGTTTTCAAAATTTGTCTATTTTTGTACTTATATCCTCAACCTCTTTTTAGTTGCATTTCGTATTTGTTATCTTTAATTAATTAGTAAATCACGTCTCCATGGACGATTTTGATCAAAATATTATGCTAGCGTGTATCGAAATTATGGTCAAATATTTTGTCAAACTTTTTATATTTATTGATTCTATCTAGATATTGGGATGAAAATCATCATCAAAGACAAGCTGAGAAGATAGAAGGTTAAATATAAAAATGCAATGATAAAAAGTTGGGAACATAAGTGCAAAAATGAGTACGGATTTGAAGGTTCATTAAAATTAATTTTTGGCAAAATTAACAAAAATTATGGTATAAATATAATTACACATTTTGATATTTATCAAAGTTAAACTTTAAGCCTTTGTATAGTTTAATTGAAAGAGTTATGCTACACAAACAAGTTCTATAACATGTTAAAAAAAGGGAAACACATGTCTTTACATGATTTGATAATTTGAAAAAAAAAAAATCCAAACGATGCTGTCACATAGCACCTGTTACTCCTCTCTATCAATAACCCTGTTCAAAGAGAGTTATTCTAATTGAAAATCAAATTTTTAGTGAATTTGATTAAAAATTGATGAAATGTACTGTTGGAAAGTGTGAATTCTATAAAATGTGTTATTAAAATTAATTGTTGATTTTAATTCAACCAAATATGGGTTATAAATTTTTTTTTTTCTTTTCAAAAAGGTAAAATAAAAAGACGGGGAAAAGTAATAGGCTGCCTCCCAAGCAGTTTCTATTCCCTCCGATATTCTACGCTATAAATTAAGTCGCATTTTACATTTACCTGGTTGGTTGTGAAAGTGTCGCGTTTTTATTATTTATTTATATAAATTAAGTCGCATTTTACATTTACCTGGTTGGTTGTGAAAGTGTCGCGTGTTTATTATTAATTTATTTTATCTCTAATGTAAAATGTGAAGCGATGTAAGAGTACACTCCCGCCACTGTTGTAAAGAGGGAGGAAATCTACTCTCTAAAAGAAAAAGCTCAAGGTTAGGGTTTTACACACACACATATTTTTTTCAAATTAAATCACAGAGATTTCGAATCTCTGTCGCCACCGATCAAACCAATAATATATATATATATATTTTTTCTGGAGATTTTGAGTTAGAAAAAAATACGCGTCAATATTCATATAAAGATTGCAGCTAGTCGAAGTGAGTGTTTTTTGTTCTAATTCCGCCTCAAGCTAAAAGCTCCCAATGGCTTGGTGGGAAGGCGTAAATGAAACTCGTGTTCTGATTGCACCAGGTATTATCTTGCATACGGATTTTATGCATTTGGTACTTGACTTTTTTGTTAGTCTACATTTATTATACAATGTAAATTTATCAGCTGAACCAAGTTTTAATTACTAATATCTGTTCATTAGAATTCTTTTGAGCTTGGCTTCAATTTTTATTTTATCAGGTTCTCCTTTTTATTTCTTATTCCGTTTTCTTGGGATTAGGGTAGAGATAGATGTATTTTTGCATATTTCTGTAAATTTTACAAGCTTCACGTGTCTCCCATACATCAATATATTGCAATGGAACAAAGTTAAAGCCTTTCAACAACTTCCACTGAGAGTTTGCGCCATTTCAAGAGTTAGCTTCTGAGCGAAGAACACAGGTTACAACATGACACATGCATGAAATATATGTTTTATAACTATTTCTTGATGTTATATTACAACTGTAAAGGAAAACTCTGAATTCTTTTGGTAATTTTATTCAAGCATACATCTCTTGAGATGTCTTTGCATCGCAATTTGTTCACCTATCTCAGTTCTTGGATGATTTGCCATGTTGTATACTTCTTTTAGCTATTGTTGACCTATTTTTCTTCTCTGGATGGCCTGGGATCCAAGTTTACTTGTAAAATTGTAGTACCAGCCTTCCACAATTTTAACAACCTTTGCCTTTGACAGAAAAAAGGTGCCAACACCAATAGTCTAGCTTTCCAATTTTATTGTACAGTAAACACGCAGGCCCATTTGATAAATTAGACACCAGCTGCATATCCCATCGATTCCTTGTGTTTTCTGTGAAATGTATTTGTACATCTTATAAATTTCCCTTGGAAAATTATTCAGTGAACTTTAGAGACTACTTTTATATCTCTCCAACTGCAAAAGAACTAACAAATTACCGTAGGGTGAACTCAAATTTTCAGATGTCACAAGAACTTAAATAAGAAAGGTTTGCAGTTACCTCAGGGAACAATAATATTAGTATTGACATTATAAGCTGGCCTGTGCGTCCTTGTGCAGCACCAGGGATTATAGTGTTAGTGCAACTGTCAGACTTGAAAGTTTGAACTTTGAACTGATGGCCTATGGAAATCACTAAACTCATGTTAAACCCAAATCAATGCAATAGTTGTTTTTCGTCTCCGTTTCATTCTTTTATCCTGTATGTTTCATTGTATATATCGATGAGGCACTTTGCTTACTACTAATTGAATCTGATATGCAACCAATCATCCTTATTTTTCCACCTTAGCGATCTATTAGGTTTTTAAGCTTATAATTGCAGATCCTTCCACAAGCGGGAAGCACGTGGGCCAGTTTTTATCACTTCGGCATCCCAAAACTGGTAATTTTACTTCCTCGGTGAAATAACTTGTTTATACCTTGTGGAGATGAACAAGGTCTGGTTAGCTCGTTCTCTAATATATCGGCTCATCATTTTATTAATTTGTTTATCATATTATTCCGTTTCCCCCCTTTTTAAAAAAATATTTAGCCGCTGTTTGAAAGAATTTGTAAATGGTTTCATTAATAAATAGATAAAAAATAAGTGGTGGAAAAGTGGATACTACTCGTTGGTCCATTGGAATGTGCGGTTGAAAATGAAGTTTGACCATTTATAAACTGTTCCAAACCGAGTGTTATCTTTAGATGTTAATTCCGCTATGTTATGTTCAAGTCTCTGAGGCAATTTACTTATATGACAGGAAATATGGCATGCTACCTCTTTATTGACAGAGTGCTTCAAGAACTTCACTGGTTCAAGCAATCTTATGGGTCTTGGTTCCTTGGGGACTATGTTTGTGAAGGTGAAGACATCCATTTAGCATAATTTGCACATCCATGTATATGTCATTCACCATGGATGACAATTTGAATGGATTGATATACGCCATTTGGCAAAACTTTTAGTTTTTGCAGTCTTCTTACAAATGCCTTCATGCCACATCACTTTTCACTAGTGAACAATAAGAATCCTGCCTAAATTTCTCAGTCAACATTTCTTACTTAGTTATTTTTCATTTTCCCCATACAGATGGTCGCCTGTACACTGCTACTCCAGTTGATCCTGTCTTCATTCTGTTGCCAATTTTTGAGGAAGCACGGATGAAGGTCTGCAGTCACTGTTTAATGTTGGTTGCGGCTTTTGGATTTGAGATGCTTTTCCTTGTCTGCTTTGCTCCTGGCATATGTTTCTAGTTGGACTTAACCTCACAAGCAGTAGAATATTACCATTTTGTTATGGACAATAATTTTTATATATCAAAATTGACACTATTTTTGCAATGGCTGTTCTTCTGAACTCTGAAAAATATGATTCATTCATGTTTTTTTGTTATGTCAACTCGTGAAGTGCAAACATAAAGATGTGTGGTAGCCTAGTTTCTCCTTATCATCTTTAGTGATTCCTCACTGTAATTTGTGCAGAAAGGGGATGATCCGGGAAAGTTTAGGCAATTGGATGAGATAGTTTATATTGATGGCTATCCTGGATATCAATCTTTGTTGTCCATTGCGGAGAAATCTATGCAAATAGTCTGTGATCTCAAAGGTGATCTATTTGCTATTCTTTTGGTACAAGCTGTACATAGGGCAATGTTGCATGTTAATGCTTTGTGTTTGTGTGTGTGGTTGGGGGGGAGGGGGGTTGTTGGGTGTTGGTTTGAATATTTCCAATTAGTCTTTTGTAATCATGGATACATATATCAGCTGTTAGTGTTCTTTTCTGAGGCATATTTTCTTTACTTCTTCCTGTCTTACAGCATTTAAAGATACATGATCTGGTCACCTATTTTAGAACATATGAAACTGCTAAATTATTCAATTCTGTCTTCAGTCTTCACTATCCTTAGATTTGTGGCTGCAGATTGACATCGTTTGTTGAAATCTTTGACAAGGTTGTCCACTAGGACCTTTCCACATCAGACCAAGCTACTAAGGCTTGTCATAACTCTTCTTAAGCAAATTGCCAACTTTGTCTAAATTTGTTTCACCAAATTTTTCTATCTTCTTTCTTACATGTTATATTTATCCTAATATAAAATCTCACACATTAATCCCTTGTTTGGTGGAGATTAGAATCACATGGCCAGTCTTTATATTTTTGGGGTCTTATGCAAATTTCAAATATCCTCTATGAATATTAAGCCCCTGTTTGATAAATATTAAAATTAGATTTTTAGAAAATTTTGATAAAAGTTGATGGAATGTGTGGTTAAAAAGTTGTGGGTCTTAAGAATTATGGTTAAAATTAATTATTGAATTTGATTCGGATTTTAATCAGATTTTTTAGTAATACCAAACAGGCTAAATGAAAGAATAATTCTTATGGGTTGGGCCACTTCCATGTCAAAGTTAATAGTTATATAATAAAGTGCAGGCTATCTTCTCTTATATATCGTTCCAAAATCATAGGAGAGATTTCCAGAAATGAAATAGGCGGACACGGAAGCGCTACCCTAATTGAAGTGTCCATGCTACGGAGGAAATAGCTTAATTGTGAAGTATAGGGGTCGTATTTACATGGTTTATTTTGTTCTTTTCAAACATATAGCTGCCAAAGTAGTTTCCTGCAGTTTTATGTCATTTTTAAAAAAAAATTAACTAATGAAGGATTTTTTGTTCCCCTATCCATTTCTATTACAGAAATTGGGTCGACCAAGTTTTTTAGGCTCAATGATTTAAAGGTATTGAGGTGGTTGTGCTACAAGGTTAGTTTTGTTCTGTTTTGGCCTTCATGTGTAGGTGGCTATCAGAGTTAATGAGAACATGTTCTTCAGTTTGCAGGATGTAATTTTGTAGTTATCTTGCACAATCCCTTTTCCCCTATGCATTTATTTAATACCTCAGACAAATTGTAGGTCCATCAACTGAAGAAGACTCTACCAACATTGGATAAGAACTATGCTGCTCGAGATGAGAAAGACACATGTATGTCTGTAGCATGTACAAAATTTTGTCACCTTTTCTCCTGCCATCTTTTAAATTTTAATTACTCCAAACCTCTTGAGATTCTCATCAGGGATTTTGGACTAGATAGGCTATGAAGAGACACGACTGAAAGATTTTGAATATTACATTTAATCGCACATGCTAGAATCAATAAGGAGGCAAGTAAAATACGGAGATTGAAGAGCCATCTTGTAAATATTTTCAATAAGGAGTACATTTAAAAAAGTTGGTCTCAAGGATCCTATCAAGACTGATAGTTGTATTACTCCAAGACCAACTAGTTGACTTTAGCCTAAAGCTGTACCTTAACAGGCAAGATATTTTTCATTCATTTGTTTATTGTGGCCGTATTATAAGAAGAATTTTGATATTCCCAAGTGCCCTTGATGATACAAAACGCACATTTCTTGGTATTTGATTCTTAGATCCTAGTTGCAAGATTACTAATTAGGCATTGATAATCCAATAAGACACCTGATGTTCGTATCTGAAGGGCTAATTAGTTTCAAACCATTGACGTGAGGTGTCAGACTCATCATTTTGGTGTGTGCTAGAAACAATTTATCGAAGTAACTGTTAGATAGAACACAGTCACATGATGTTAGAAATATGGTCATTGATTTGTTCAATGTTAACGTGTATGTGATTTTTATACCTGAAGCACTAAAGTTGGCTTGTGTAAGAGTTATTACAGGATCAGGATATCTAATTTTTGTTTTAGTTTTTGAGATTTGTGTAAGATGTCAAATTCTTATAATAACAACAAATGAGATTGTAATTTATTCACAAAATATTAGGGCATTTCTACCATGCATCATAGGTTTACCAAATTCCGCTTGCCATATGTCAGCATCTTAGATTGCGGGGCAATATATCTTCGTAGTACAGGCTGCTTGTTGGTTCATTAACATTACTGGGTCTATATTCATACCTTCAATCATTTTTGTGTGCTAAAATTTACTTCATTTGTGTGTCCAACATTATGCAGTACGTGCCAATGTCTCATAAATATGAATGATCATGGGTTCATCGTTTTGCCTTGATATTAAGTATACAGGTGGTAGATCTTACTGTCTCCTAAACCAAATGTAAAATGATTTGAAACTGATTAGCATCTTTGGATGGTTACAGTATTTGATGCAGTGTCAATAGTGGGAGAGTACTTGAAGGAAGAGCCTTGGTTGAACCTCCTGTGCAGCAAATTTAAGTAATGCTTTTCACCAAGTAACAATTATCTGTTTTTTCCTTTATAGTCATATCATCTCACGGTCTTTAAATAGCTATGGTAATTTGCCTAGCACCTATTTTGAACTGAATGGCTTTGAAATCGAAACCGAATACACTAGTGATTGGGTGCGATGACTAATATGTCTGGCACTGTAGGTTAGGATTAAAAAGCATCCTAGTTAACTCGAATAGATTCACAAATAATAGAACATTTGAAAGGAGATTTTGCAGTAATCCAAATTATGAAAATTTCCAAATATGGAGAAAATTTTGCTCTCATTTCTTGCGAGTAAGATGTGGCCGACCATGACTTTGGTGACTTTTGCATGACAGCTAGAGTTTTGAAATAGTGCAAAAAGAATGTATCTTTTTTATGTTGGATATCAATGTGATAAAAAATTAGCATTTCCATAAGAGCAAATTGATCAACATTTACTTTGAAGATTGATCACTTCTGCATTGATATAGCGGTCTCTGTTCCTTGCTAACTTTTATAGGACACCTTGACACATCTTGCATTTGGGGTTGGAAAGAGATTAACTCCTGTGATTTGGATAAAGAGGGACTATCGTTTGAAATCATCTTTCTTCATCTTCTATTATGTGTTTACCAATCATTTTTTGGTGATTGTAACTGCAGATTAAACTTACAAGAGGCAGCGAATGCACGAGATGCTGAAGTAGTTTTACATTGCAACGGAAGTGGTCCTGCATCATTTAATCCTGTTCAGGTATGTAAAACCAGAACAGTTTTTTAATAATTTGTTTTTTTTTTCCTAGTATGTGATTAATTGCACATCTTTTGCAAACAATGAGTAGACAAGATTGTCATCTCCTCCCATTTAGATTAAAGTTCGAGGTTTGTTGCTTCCTTCATCCTGGTATTCTATGTGGGTTTTTATAATAAATTCATCCTCTTTCGTTTAACCAAATTCACTGTCTTCAATATTAATATGTACAATGCCTTTTAAACATGTGTAGTAATAAATTCAAGTATAAATAACAGCCTGGTTTGAAACAACAATGCCAAATCTGATGGTAAGTGCACTCTAATGGTTCGTTTGGTAAGGTGGATTGCATAGAATGGACATAGACATGGGTTGAATGTATTAACTTATTTTCCTTTTCTCCACCTTTTTCTCCTTGAGTATACTAAGTTTGTTTTTTATCTCTCTCCATATGACAATTCATTTTTCCTTCAGGGGAGTAACAAGGTAGACAAGAAAACTGTGAGGACCACTAGGCAAACTAAGAAGGCCAAAGTAGAGGAGAATTCAAAAAATATCAAAGACATGTTCTCCAGGGCTGCAAGAAAGGGAAGATGATGTTATGCCCATAGATGTGGTGCTGTATTGGAGACAGAGGAGGTATCTTTGAAAGGGTAAAGTAGTCCATTTACCCACAGAACTGAACAGAATGGCCAAACGAATGAACTCGGTGACCACAACTTGGAAACCCTTTTAAACCGGCATTGAAGTTCATTGTTGTATCACTATTGTTTAAACTAAATTTGTGGATTTATGAGTAATGCCATTCTTGTGCCAATATTTTTCCCATAAATAGGGATGTAACGCGACAGCTTGTTTTTTCGTCCCATGGGGCTCTTGATCACTCAGTATTATTCTTCCATCAGCCTGAATTAATCTACTAGACTTCATCAAGGTCATGGATCAGAAGGGCTTTTCTACCACCACATAATGAATCTATATAAGCTTTGCCTTAGTGCTTGAGATTTGGGCAAATGCAGGGCCTTGCCCTGCTGCCACAAATTATGATGTGGCCAACCTCAGTTGGGCACCCTTTTCCAAGTGCAATGGAAGTCACCAACCCAGGCCAGGGGTTTTCTTTGACCCGTTCAGGTGTGTGATGAATTCACCAGGTCCATGTTTATGGTGCTCTCCAGCCATCGTTCTTATGGCCCATGCATTCATATATTCTTTGGTTTCTGTTTTCAAATGATTTTGTCCTCTTTGAAAAATACATCTCTTTTATTTCTCATAAATTTTGCAACTTGAAGAAAATCAAGAGAAAATGGAAACTGTAATTTGGCTGAGCTTAAAAATTTATTTAAAAATACTTATTAGTAGATGTATCGAGATAGACTTGACAACTTAGGCTTGAGATGATCGCCTTATAAAAAATAGATCAAAACCAGCTCAACTCGGATTTGCGGGTTGATTGAATGTTGCATGATAAAGCTTTGTTTATCAGAAGAATTAACATGTAAATTCTAAAGTGAGAACAATGAATTTTCAACTTGCTAGACAAATGATGCATCTGCTCTATAAAATTTGAACTATTTTTACAAACATATCTAAGAGAATGGATTGTAACGATTGGCAACACTTGTTCGGTCCAGTCCGTCGCATTGGGCTTGTCAAGTGAGGTTTACATCTACTGTGTGGCTTGCGTACTACATAGCGAAATTTATTTAGTGTACACTTACGGTGGTCGGGATTTCGCTGGCGGGCAGCAGCGAATTCTAGCTTCAACATGAAAAAAAAGTTGATTAAATTCCAGAGCGCACATAAATCTCAAAACCAAGAAAAAGAAACCCAACGATTTCTCTCTGCAACAATCCCTTTTCGAGATTTTAAAAATCACAAAGAAAAACACAAATTCAAGCTAAATATATGGCGGAAGAAGAACCGCCACCACCATCTAGATTACCAGCCTCAGTGCGGCCCATGTTCGTGTTATGGACCCAGAATTCAAAGCATAGTTCTCAGCTCGTTACGCATGGCTTTTTTGAAGGTATGAGTCTTGGATTTCTTGATTATTACTTTCTTCTTTGATCAATATGGGAGTTAACTGCCCGCAAGATAATGTCTCGCCAATCTTGAATTCCAATTACTATTTGAACGTTAGACCGATGTAATTGAACATTTTGGAGAGTTGAAGAGAGTATTTGGATGTTAATTTTCATTTTTCATCTTGAATTGACGTATAAGTATACCCTTAACATAAGGGGGTGGAGAATTTATGTTTCAACAGAATAAGCCAGATGGTTTAGTGGTTTCGGAGCAGATAGGGATGCTTACTCTAAGGCCGAGGTTGTCTCCGGCGAGCTTGCTTGATGCACCGGGATTCTTTCCTCATTCTCAGGTAATTTATTTAACTTAATTTAGAAAATTGTTTTATAATTACAGCTCGATAGAGACAAACTGAGTGTTAATATTAATCTTGGATTATTACTAATTTGGGATGGCTATGGAAATTTTGAGGAAAATTAATAGATAAATTTCATTATAATTTGTCTACAAATGTATGGCAGAAACCGGAAAGGTGGAATTTGTTGATTGAATCTTTGGAAAGAAGTGTATCAGATGTGAGTAATTTGTGATAGGTAGTTATTTCATGTTGTTTAACTCGTGAAATTCTTGAAATATGGAGTTGGAATTCTCCACATGTTTCTGTTGAATATCTCATAGAGACTTCCAGCTTAGAACACGTGGAAAAATGGCGATACAGTAATTTTGAAACTGAAATTTTGCGAAAATTAGTCTTATTTTCAATTTTTTCTTACAAAGTGATGAATATTGGTGACAGTTCTTACATAAAACGTATTGTTAAATCATGTTGTTTTGAGACTTATCAGAAAACTGAATTTTAAACTGTGTTCGGACTTTTCTTGTTCCGTTGAAATCATTTCAACTCTAACCTTGTGTTGTGTAGGTTTTTTTCTGTGGGATTGGTTGTAGGATGTCTAGAAGTTGTTTTGACAAGTCTCTTTGATTACAATTATTAGCTGTAGGGGATTGAATGAAAATAATGTGAGAAAGAAAGAACTATTGGTGAATAAGACTTGGGTGGCTGTATTTACATGCTCTGAGGTGCTAATTTATCCCCGTTTCAACTATTTATTTCCAGCTTTTCGTTAATGTAGAGTCCTTATGGGATGTTCCGTGGTGCTAACTCTTTGAGATGACCGCCTTTTGATTTAAATGTTCCTCCTGCTGAGCCCCCCCACCCCCCACCCACGGGCACTAGAAGACTAGAATGTTCGTCATGCCATCAACAAATAGTGGCTCCAATTACGACTCATGCTCAAGCATCTATACGATGACAGATTCCGCCTCCTATAGCCGACCATAACATCATGAAGGAGTCGCTCTCATTTTTCATTCTGATTAGGAATCTAAACCTCCTAACTTAACGGTCAATAAACCCGAAGATGAAGACAAACCTCCTCCGCCATCATCATCTAATCCACTGCCATCCGTACTGCCCACGATCAGATTACAGCCCTGAAGTTCAATGCATAGTTCTCGGCTGCTTGACGGCGCCATGGCGTCTCCCACCGTAGCGCGGAACATCAGAACTTGGACTAATCCCACTTATACAGGTGGTGAAAAATTTACGTTTCAGCAGAATAGGCCAGTGGATTCAGTGGTTCCAGTGCAGATGGGGAAGTTTACTATACAGCAGGGGCTGTTGCAGGCTAGTTTGCTTGGTTTGCCTCAGGCAAGTTCACTTGGTTTGCCTGGGCTGTCTCCGTTGAGCTCGCTTGGTTCACCAGGGTTGCCTGGGTTGTCCTCGGCGAGATTGCTTGGTTCGCCGGATTCTTTTGGCTTGAACAGGTAATTTAACTTCATTTAAATGGTTTTATAATTATAATTTGATAAAGATAAACCGTGTATTAGTATTAGTCCTGGATTACTATTAACATGGAATTGTTATGGAAATTAATATATAATTTGTAAAGAAATCCATGACAGAAATGGGGGAAAGTTTGGAATTTATGAGTCTGATGATGAAATTTATGTAATGAAAATGATAATTTGTTGATTGAATCTTTGGGGAGAAGACGTGTCATGTGTGTCTATTGTGAGTTATTTTAGATCGTCTCTTAGTTATTTCAGAAATATGGAGTTCAAATTCTTGACATGTTTCTGTTTAATCTCTCTTTGAGATTTCCAGTTTAGAATGTGGAAAAGGGTGATAGAGTAATTTCGAAACTGCAATTTTGTTAAAATCTGTTTCGTTTTCAAAATTTTTGGTGAAAATAGTTACATGAAACATATTGATTTTCATAACCCTGCTGTGCAAAAATGGGATATGCACTTGAAATGGATGTCCTATTTTGAGATTGTTTACCAGAAAGTTCTTACAGCTATTAGCCATGGATGATTGAATAAAAAGAATGTAAGGAAAGAACTATTGGTGAATAAGAATTAGGTGGTTGCTCTAAGTTGGTACTTTACCCGTGTTTCAACTATTTGTTTGTGGGTTTTGCTTAATATAGGGTCTTTATGGGACGTCCCATCAACAAATACCGGCTTCAATTATGGCTCAGCCACAAGCATCTATAAACAACAGGTTCCATGTTTGAACTTCACTGCCAATAATTTTTTAGATGATGGAAAGCTCGTGAAAGGTGATCGATGTCATCGAAGATATTATATACATAAGCATCCAGATTGTCCAGACATTAAGAAAGTCAACGAGACTCTTGATGGTCATCAAATAACCCGAGCATAGACGAAGGAAAGCATAATCATCAGCTACTCAGCATTGCAAATTCAAATGGAAACTTGAATCTTCAAGGAGACTCAGAATTGGGCTCTGATGGGTTGCCTTCCAGCCAAGTTACACCCAAGCATGTATCTGGATTGAGTGACAGAGGAAGTGGGCGATACTGAAACTAGAGTCGAAGGAAGGGATGATGATGAACCAGAATCCGTGCAAGGTATAGGTGTTATCCTGAGCATGTCATTCTTCAGACAGTTAAATACTTTTTCTACGTATCTTTAGCAGTATATCGTATTGAAATATTGGTAGGAGCATAAAGGTCCAGACATTAGAGCAAACATTGAATCCCCAGACAGTTACAGAACCTAGATTAGTTATTGTTACGGCCAGTGAGGTTGATCTTTTAGATGATGGCTATAGGTGGCACCAATGTGGCCACGAGGGTGATATCAGAAGCCCTTACCTGAGGTATAAACTTCTATTTCATCTATCCCTATAAAACTTTGTGTCGCGGTATGGATATATTTAAATAATTTGAATCGGGTGCTATATTTACTTGGGAAAAACTGGAGTATATATGTCTATTGATTTTATTGATTGGTGAGCATTTAATAATGAGATCTAGTTATACAGCATTTGCACATTAGAAGCGCCCTACCTTTAATTTTTTAATATGACTGTCATGATCTTGGCTATGTAATTGCAGTTAATACCAAAGTGCCAATAAATCAATCTCCACGGCCTCTGTTTTAAAATCATCTCAACATGATCAAGAATCTAACCTTGTCCAATTCCCCCCACCCCCTGAAAAATCAAAAATCTAACTAGAGAAAGATGAAAAATGAGTGTTATGAAGTGCAAATGCTGCTAGTCCTCTTGCCTTTTGTTATCGGTATGTCTTGTTGGACTATTTGGAGCCTAATTAGGGTGGTCACTAATGTCCTTGACCGTGGATTGACCTACGAACCATTTTTAAACAAAGATAGATATATAGACTGAGAGAGGCCAGAGATCTCCATTGTTTACAACTTCTTCTTCCCCCTCTTGATTTTTAGTGAACATCTACAGCAGCATCCATAGCTCTTGCATTGAGGGTGAACAGCTATAAATCTATTTGTTTGTGCACGTGCACTTCCACTTTATCAGTAACATTTCTATGAATAATTACCATTTTTTTCTGAATCAGCTTAATTCCATTTGCAGAAGGCACTACATATGTGCAAGCGAGGGCTGCAAAGTCTGAAAGCACGTTCAAAGTATCGCATGACCCAGAAAATGTCAAAACAACATATAATGGCAGGCATAATCATGACGTAGCTTCTGCCTAAACCAGCAGCCGCTGCACAACCAATGCTACTTCACAGTTAAGACCGCACAATGCTGTCATTGATAGACAAGCGAAAAATGAAAGAACAGAATAGGTAACAAAAAGCAACAGACTATAGCACTCTCGGATTTAAAGATGAGAATAGCATAGGATTGTAGCACTCAAGGCCATGATTTAGGTGCAAGCTATATTCAAGCGGCTTCAGAAATACAGAATATACAGTATTAGTTAATAGAAATGACCGTCTACACAAGATACAAAGATGAGAATTACATTGGATTGTTTGTAAATTTCATGTACTGGAACAGGGTTTGTGCTGTCAGCATTTGCGCTTTCTTTCTGTAAAAGACTTTGTAATGACCATATTGCATTCTAAAATTTTCCCTTAACCCTTGCTTTTGAAAGTTATGTATCTTTGGACTTGCACTTCTCTTTGAATATTCTTACTGTAACTGGAGTTCCTTTTATCTTTATTTCAAGATATATGTAGTTGGGGTTGGCTGCAAATTGTTAAGACTTTCTTATATGGACAGAAATCCTTTGTCTCAACTCTTACGGGAACGTTATGTGTGTGCATTAGAGGTGCGGAGAAAAACCTGCAGTGGCGAGTAAACAGAGCACGAATCACTTTGTATCCATAAAATGTTCTTGCATGCATATATGTTTTAACTTCTATATGTTTATTGGCAACAAAATTAAAGGAAGTACTAGTTTATATGAAACAACTTTAAGCCGCTGGTCGGTGAATTTATTAAGAATGGGTTTTCTTCTACCATAAACTGAACTTGTTAAAAAACTTGGGTGTGACTTCTGTCAATGTAGTTGTCTCAAGATTGTTGAAGCTTCACCATAAGTAATGTTATCTAACATTTTCCCGAAAATTTTTGAACTGTCTGGAGCAGGGGCGGTGGCTAGGAAATTATTCTAGGGTGGAGTTGCCAGTTGGAATCACTGGTAGGGTGGGTGTGGCCCTGTGGGTCAGTTTTGAGCACAATCTAAAACCGAAGCCGACCAAGCCGATTTGGGTAAATTCCACCTGAATGCCAAATTTTGGAGTGTGTTGGTGAGAGCAGGGAAGGTATAGGGTTGAATAATTGGGAAATTGGGATCATGGTTTATTGGGCTGGGATTAGGATATAAAACTTGGACGACCCAATTGGTTAGAAACGGTCCATCTTACTTTACACGTCTAGTCTAACATACCAAATATGCTTTCATTTTAACCAAAGAACTAATTATGGCGTGCATTAATTTTTAATTGAGATGTATGCTCATTCATATTTTTCAAAACTTACCTTAGTGTAACGTGAACATTATGTTTTCAGATTAAACACCTTAATGGTAAAAGATTAATTTGAAGAACAACACGGCAATGGGTAGAATACCAATAATGAGAAGCATAAGAACAAGTTATTGTCACTTTAATCTACATAATCAACAAACACAAGGAGAAGTGTCGATTCTAACTTCTAACTACACTACAATACCTTGGGGTGCTTAGTAGTGTTTGCGGATATTTGTGGTATTGTTCCTAAGCTAAAAGTCGGTATTAGGAGGTGCTTGTGTTTATGTCATTGATGACGTGGCTCAATGATCTTTCAGATAATCTCAATTAACTTAGTCAAAATCAAATGTTAATTTCAATCAGACATTATAACTACCACTCTTTATTATTATCAACAAATTTTATAAGAACCACCGCTATTCTCTTAATATTCCTACTTATAAACACTTTATGAGTTTGCCGAACGGAAACTAGGTTGTAAGCTTAATTTGAATTGTTGACTTCGGCTTCTATACTTTCCTTTTTCAATTGTCATTTTTTAATCTCCTAATTTCCCTTTCTTAAGCTCGAAGCCTAACGAGAAAATACAAGATATGCTTTGTTCAAACCCCTCTTAAGGATGACAAAATGTCTTGCCCTGTCATAGAATTGGGACAAGGATGGAACACATGACCCATCACATTATTTAGCCCCTGTTTGAGCATCATTTTTTTAAAAAAAATCATTTTAACTATACATTCTTTCGTAAAATAATTTTAGACGAGAACAGATTTTTTTTTCCTACTTTTAATTTATCACATTTTTCAAAGTATTACTATTCCAAAATATATTTTTCCCAAAAAAATGGGATCAAATAGGAGCTTAATAATTAATTAATTACTAATATTGGTATAGTTTGCAATTATTAAAAAGTTGTGGACCGGAGAGAAACTAAAGATTTTCTTCATTCCTACCTATTTTCTTTTATTTTCTCCGTTTCTATCCTCCGAGTCCCTCTGAAATCTAGGTCCTTCCAATAGTTTCTTCCTCATCCCAGTCACCTCCGATCGGAGTCAACTCGTTCGTTTCTGCCTTTGCAAACTCATTAATTCCAGGTTCTGCAACGCCGAACATGTTTACGTATTTATCTTAAGTCTTTTAGTTTTACTAATTTTCTCGTTTCTTCAATTTCTTGAATTTTAATGAACTGGATCTTTTCCGTTTGATTGGATGGTGGTTTTATGTTATTTAAACTATGAAATTTTTTTATGCTTGATCAAAAGGTTGACGTTTTCTATTCTGGGGTTTGAATTGATTAGGGAATTGGGAGGAAAGATGAGCGAGGTTTATCAAGGATATGAAAGGCAGTACTGTGAGCTGTCTGCAAATTTGTCAAGAAAATGCAACTCTGCTGCTTCTCTTCTCGATGGAGGTACCATAAGCGTTTTCAATTTCACATTTTAGTTCAAATTTTTCGAATAATTTTAATTATTTTTTATTCTGGATCATTTACAGTAAAATGTGTTTCTTGAGTTATCGTGGTTAGTTTTATCTCTTGATGATAATTGGGCTAAGAACTTAGTTTATTTACAGGAGCGCGCCTAGTTTACTGATAGAATTTATATATACAGGAATAGATGTGTCTGTCCAAGTGAAAAAAATTATGTCGAGTAACTTTTGAAAATTCTAAAGGAATGGAGGTAAAATTTACATACATGAACACAACTTGGAAATTATAATATTCAGGGTTGCAACCGGCTGATTGCTGAATTTGGGGATGTAGATTCTAAATTTTGCAACCTAGATCAGGAATTGTATATTTTGGTTTGATGGGTGGTTTCATTAACGGGGAGGGTTTTAAGTATCCTTGCACATCTGGAGAAACTCCTTGATATTATTGATCTTATTTGCCAATTAAGTGGTGCCTATGTGAAGTCCTGTGTAAAATTAGGTAGTGATGCAAATGCTTGTCATAGAACTTGTTTTGAGGATATCTTCCCTTTTCTAATTAAAGGCAGAGAATATGTATTTCTATATTTCAGAAAGAAATGAAAGTTTTTCAAATCTCTTTTCTCCTTTCACTTTTAGTTTTAAAACAGTATTGTTAATGAGTAACATAGTGGATTTGTAATAAATGTGAGTTGTTTTTTTTGGAGAGCTGGGATAAGTGTTTTTTTTTGGCTGTTAGGATAGTTTTAATTGTTTTATTGAATTATGTCTCAAATTTTGCATAAATAACTGAAACTGACCACTCCAGTGGAAATAAATTAAGGAAAAGTTAATGGCAAACTTAAGTACATCCAGACAATCTGAGTGCTTCTCACATTTATGTCTATACATCCACATCTCCCTTCTTTATTTATTTGTTTAATTCTGATTCAGCTGCATCATGATATTTTCTAATGATATTCCATCTGAAATTAATTCCTCTTTCAATTGTAAAGTTCATTCTCTTTTAAGAAATAAGACTGAGACGAAACTTGCTCTGTGGGGGTCAATCAATGTTTTAGAGCATGTTTGGTTAGGTTTAGAAAGACTAGAAGTATTCTTACAAAAATAAGTAAATTTCTGAACTAAAAATCTCAATAAATAAATAAAAATGAAAAAAAGGGTAACTTCTAAAAGAGCTCAGACATATTTGACAAAAAATGTTACGCGAAAGGAACTTTTGAGTTTAGCCAAACATGCTTACTCAGCATCTTACACTTTGAACGCTTAACTGGTTTGAATGTGGCATTATTTACTCGCTTTTATATCATCTTATAGTTATTTGTTGAAACTCGTCTCTTTATGGGCTCTGTTAATTGTATTTTTATTATCTTCAGAGAAAAGGAAACAAGAGATTTCTGAACTCCAAGTAGCTTTGGATGATGCTGATGTTTTGGTAATGCATAAGCTTCCCACCTTTACCTTGTTATGATTTTCTCTCTGTACTAACCTAAAATGAGTTATATTTACCAGATTCGAAAAATGGATCTTGAGGCAAGAAGTTTGCAGCCAAGCTTGAAAGCTACACTACTTGCTAAGCTCAGGGAATATAAATCCGACCTGAATAAGTTGAAAAGGGAAGTTAAAAGACTAGCTTCGCCTAATTCGAACATTCCTGGCCATGAAGAGTTGTTAGAATCTGGAACGGCTGGTGCAAATTTGGTATGCCTGTATTCAGTTGCCCTGCTGAATTTTTTTTGTCAAGATATAATGTATCTATTTATTGCACGGAGAATTGCAAATGACAGAGACAATTTAGCATCATCTATCCTCACAGGAGATAATTTAGTGATGTTCGGTTGCACAATGAGTGAAGGCTTTTATTTTATATCATGTGCATTATTTTATTTTTAAGAAAATTCATATTAGGATTCAGCATCCGTTATGGTCATTGGTTTTCAACGCCTGGATCAACTAGACATACTAGGTGACAGATGTCATGATGAGATCTTGTAGATTAGATATATTTAATCTAGATGAATGTTTGTTGAAGATGTCAATATTCGTATCATGGTATTTATGTTCTTGCTGTCTATTATCCTATTTTATCATGCTGTGTTAGCTTGTTTCAAAGAGAAGAGTTGAGTAGGGACTTGGTTATCCTCCCAAGACGTATTTTTTAGCTAAATCATTGGTTGTCTCCTTGTTGCTTACTCTACTTTTAGACCATCCTCCTTGCCCATTTCTCATTTGCTGGATTGTTTTTCATGCGAGTTGTATTCCTCTTTCCTACCTGCCATGCATAGCATTCTTACCTTAAGATTGAAATAGTCATTTCCAAATGAAACAGGCTTCTGCAAATCAGAGAGAGAGATTGACAATGTCAACTGAGAGGCTCGATCAATCGACTGACCGAATCAAGGAGAGTAGAAGAGCTGCACTTGAGACAGAAGAGCTTGGAGTGTCAATTCTTGAAGATCTGCAACAGCAACGTGAAACTCTCTTACATTCCCATAAGAAGGCACGTGTCACTCACCTTTTAAGATTTCTTTATGACATTGCTTGTGTTTTTCATTAAGTTTATAGTTGGCATGCAGACCATGGTAAGACTAATGAACAAGATTTTAGCTCATTTTTCTACCTAAATAGCGTCGAGTCTTGTCTAATCCGATAATGCAAATATGCAACAAGCGGGTCTCTTGGAGTCTCTGTTCCATGTCATCTCCTTATTTGGTAGATCCTTCTGTAGCTACAGTCGAGGCCATGTTTTGATTAGAGTCTCTCTCTCTCTCTCTCTCTCTCTCTTTGCAGCTTTATGATGTTGATGATGCCATTGACAAAAGTAAAAAGATCTTGACTTCAATGTCGAGAAGAATTAGCCGGAATAAGTGGATTGTTGTCTCGATAATTGCTGCCCTCATCCTGGCCATCGTCATTGTCCTGTATTTTAAAATATTTCACTAATTTGAAAGATTTCTTATATTACTGTGTGTCGTATGCTTTATATGATTACTCGTGTACTGGTGTGGGGATAATATTGTATAGCTTGACATTTGTTGCTGAAGACATGATACATTGTTGATTCACAATAGTTGAGCTTTGGTAGTTTGTTTCAGTTGATGTTTGCTGAACCTACTGTCGGTTGGAGTATGTTTGGCTAAGCTTAAATAGATACTTCATAAGTAACCTTTCAGTTTTAAGACGGAATCTGTATACTGACGTTAACAGTGCGAGGACCAACTTGCTCCTTTTTAAAATATGGAGACTAACTTGCTTCTTATGTAAATAAATCTGTCACTTACTAGGATCCACTGAGGAATATCAGTCACCTTCACCATCGAGGAAGGCAAAATTAATCGATCAAACTTCTTTAAAAAAAAAAAAGGAACTCCTTATTTCTATATATTTACACTTCTCTGTAATTGAATCGTTAAAATGAATTTTGGATATTGATGCAACTTAAAATGAGATACGTTTTCATCCAGGCACTGTTTAGCGATCAGTTGTAACAGGACAACACTACTCAATTTTCCGATGTATGGAAAACCAATGACGCCTTGGTGGTGACAGACAGGAGGCGAATATCAGGGAGATTTGATGTTGGTTCCATTTTACGTGAAGTAAAATAATGTGGAACATGTTTGTTTGTTAACAAGTATAACCAGTGATTTGACAACGGAATAACGATCCCAAGAATTTCCAACACTTACTGATGACGGTCGAGTTGTCAGCAATTTCATAGCTCAGGCAATATGGTATTCTCTTACCAAACCAGTGTCGTCTTCAATCTTCATGCCTTCGAGCTTCTTGCTGCTCATTGCCACTTTCTGACAGCATGTTCTGCTAAGCTTCAAAAAAAGTAAATTACTATTTAAGTTCTTTTCTTGTGTTCAACATGTTTTGCATAATTTACTTTAAGCACATCACGCTTTTAAGCTGTAGTGTGCAGTGGTGAACCGTTGACACTTCAGTTGCCTGGAAAACAAACTCGAAGCTTTTGTCGACATGGTATGGCGAAAGATCCTTTTTTTTCTTTTGTTTCTGTTCAATTAGAAGTATCCGATGATATATCATATGGCAGTGCTCTAATTTGTTTTGGTTTTACGAAGATTGATGGTCTTATTCGACCAATGGAAGGTGAAAAACAGGGCCAATCAACCTTGGGAATCCAGGTTATTATCATTACTTGATAGCACAAGGATTCTGGTTAATTTTACTAACCAATAATTTTACTGTCAGTTGAATTTACAATGTTAGAGCTTGCTGAGACTGAAGGAGGCAACTTCTGCATGCTCTCTTTGTTCTTTGTTAATGAGTAGGTACTTATATGGTTCAGTGAAGCTAATCCAAGTAGTCGAAATTGTAGCTGTGGAGAATACTACATAGTCCAGAAAATCCTCGCAGGAGAAAACCCATTATAATGAAGGCAAAGGAATTTCTAGGCTGGGAACTGAAGATCAAGTTGTGCGATGGCATTCCCCTCATGGTGGAGGATTTTTGCAAGAGGCTTGGAGCTACAACAAAATGAATACTTAATTGTAAAATCACATCGTAACCTCTTTTACTTGTGTAACCTTGCATGCAAGAAAAGCCATACATTGACAACTACACCATTCTCCATAATCCACTTAAAATAAATACAACGTTTCCTAGTACCTTGTTCAGTAGAGAAGAAGACAGATTAAACTGACCAAGATAGTGAAAAATGAAACATCGAGATCTTGATAATGCTATAGAAAAGGATATCTAGTCTCAATGTGCCCTTAGAGTAGCTACAGCATCCTACCTGCACATGCTCTTCGACAAAAATCATTTAGACGATGCAAAGATCCACTTGCTAAAGCAAAAGCATTCACCACCAACTACATCATTTGCAAACGCTTTCACAAACAGTCGTATTTATCTATCTTCAGTAAAGATCAAGCAGAGGCATTTAAACATCTCGTCCTAGACGTTCACCAAGTTTATCCCAGCTGCTGAAGCACGTGTTTGTAAACTTTTCTCTGTGAGGCAACCATAAAGATTGCCTCCTAGCATGAAAGTCCAGCTTCAAGAGCAAGTCCCCCATCTATATGGAGCAAAGATATGCATATGCTCCCACCTCTTTGCTGTTGCAAGACAAAGTTAACGTTAAACCTCAACATATTAGAACAAAAATCATCCTCAATATCACAACAGTTTACTGTATCGTCCCGGCCTACATCAACATGGTGAGTCCACAAACTCAGCTTCAGGTATTTCAATGGAGAGATTCAAACATTGAAAGTTCACTTGGAATACAATGAAATCCAAGCCATTGAACCATGAACTTCAATCAAATTCAAGCCTGCATTTAATTCAGATTTAAAAAAAAAAAAAATTGAATCCTAAATAACAGAATAGTTCTTACCCCCCATGGAACTTCTATTCCTATTCCTGCAGGGCATAACATTGAGGAGCCAGCTCAGCTAACCACAAGTAATCTATTCTAGAAATGTTTCGAATATAATTATGATTAGTTCGGACTAATTCATCAAAGATTATGCACTCGGGTTTCATCCGGAATAAAACAGATGACGGATGGATTTGCACTGTAAGACCACTTGACAAAGCCCTGTCATAACACAAACAAAATGCATATAAGTGATTGTTGTTTAGGATATTAAAATCTTAACAAATAATGGTAATACCTCAAAAAATATATTAAATAATTTTGTTTTATGAAGTACCTCCAAACAATTATAAACTCCTACCTGTATGTACCATCAGGCTGCTTCAAAGCTGCATTAAGAAAAAAGGAAGCAGCTAGGCATCTGCGAAAAGGAAGCATGTCGTCTCCACATGAAGTGACACGGAGACCCATTTGTTCTGCATTCCTCCGTATTTGACTACAAATGAAGTGCCAAATGAAACTTAGAAATAGATATCTAGAGACTTCATTCAGAGGAGAACAATTATTTTTCTCTGCCAAAAAGGGAAATAATACCAAAAGAATATAGTCTGTCTTTGAGATATCATAGTTCGAAACTAAAATCTTAGAGACCCTTACAATATGGAATGTTAATATATAATATATTAAAGAACAATTTCAATTAAAAGAAGTTCATAATCAGGAGAATAATTCAGTTAACTTTGAGGTTTGCCATTAATATCTGGTCAAATGGACATTACCAACCTGTGGATGTCACGAGCATGCTTCAGGGAGCGGCTATTGATAAAATTTTCCTTGCACCATTTTCTGAGATTTTTTTCAGCTTTTTCTTTACTGTTCACTAAGTTGCTCTTCTGCAAGAACTCATCAGAAGCACGATATACCGTCAGCAAAGTCAAATGATCCCCCTCTGAACTTGAGAAGCTTTTTAAAGCAATTCGAGACTGCAAAACAGAAACCTTTTAGATATCAGCTTGCAAATAACTTCTGTAAAGTATAAAAAAATTTAAGTTCATATAAGAAAGAAAAAGAAGTTCAAAATCCAAATATATATATTTGCCCGATAAAAATTCTGCCATTTATGCTTGTTTGGTAAGGTAGACTAAATAGTGGACATAAGAAAGAAAAAGAAGTTAAAATCTTACTTTTTGTACCCATCGAGTCAAGTGTTGTCTAGTAGTGTGCACCAAAACATCTTAAAGCATATAACATCGAACACAAAACTTTGGAAGGTCATACATCCATACCTCTTCCAACTTTTCACGGGGAGCATAAAAGATGGATTCCACAGAGAGCATTGCAACAACTATTAACATTTCTTCCAAGCAGATAAATTCACTGGCAATAATGAGAGCCTTGGAATAAATAGGATCCAGAGGAAGCCTGGCCATCTTTTGCCCCACTGGATCAGACAATTTACTTTCGTCTGTTAGAGCACCTAACAAGAATAACAACTCCATCGACTTCACGATAGCAATCCTGTATGGATACATAGAAGGCACAGTAAAAATCATTCTGAGATGAATTCCTATACAGCAAATGATAGATTCTTCAAAAAACCAAATATCAATAACCAATGGCAACTAAGACACAATTTATTTTATAATCATACTCAAGAAAGGTGGTGTGGGTAATAAAGAATAAACCTTCAAACAATATGCAAAGAGATAGCATAGGATTGATGAAATTAACACTAAATGCTAGTCAAATCACATAGAAATTCAGCTGTATTTCAATCATTTATTTTCATCCAATAAATACATTACACAAAATGGTGTAAGTTAAGCACGAGGCACTCGACATGCCATGAGGTTTCAACTCAGCTTAAAAATTTTCACGCGCTTGTTGACTTTTCAAAGCTTCAACCGAATTTCAGTTTTTCACCACAATTTTCATCCCCTAGAAAATCAACCGTTTGCATTAACACCATTATCACACCTGAAACCAGCAATTTTAAATCTTAAGTTGGCTTTGAAAGTTTACAATTTAATTAAAACACACAAGGTCCCAAATTAGACTACCAGATGAAATTCAAATAACACATTAGAGCAAACAAGAAAATAATACACATGCTTATTTGACATATTCACCAAGAGAAAATCTCAGATATGGACAACTACACATCTACACAACTGTGATATGCAAACAATGCACCTCCATTTTCATACTCACCTGTCTGGTTGTTCAATGAAGTCGAAGCCAATAATATCATCAATGCCTAGAGCTTTAAGATGCAAAATAACATTTGATAGATTACATCTTTTAATTTCAGGTGTCGTGGAATCCTTGAGCTTATCAAATTCACTCTCTGGGTAAAGGCGGTAGCATTTCCCAGGTCCTTCACGGCCTGCACGTCCACTGTAACAGGGATTATAAGACTTTGAAGTATCATTTAATCGTAGATATTGGTAAATGACAATAGGTTTACCATGCCTTACTTTCTTCAGTCGCCTTCTTCCTATTCATGCTCAAGGGGCTGGGGGATGTAATGAATTCGTAACAAGAAGATGCAATTTAACCATCCATTAATTATACTTCAAATGATACTAGAAATTAGATTCACATTTGATTATTTTCTTGAAGTCCGACTTTAGTCACGTATTATTTGGAAAACAGAGTTAGCTAAGCTACAGTATCTGACTTAATGTACTCAGTACTCACTTGCAGAACACACTGGAAATAATGAAATAAGCTGAGCCCATTTGACGCTCCAGATACAAAATAAATAAATAAATCATAGTTCTCAACTTTTCCCCCAGTATAAATGTAAGAAAGTTTAGTAGCTCTACCTCCTCTGAAGTGCTTGTGCTTTTGAAGTTTTGACGATGATTAATGGTTCAATCCCTGTAGATGCCTCATACGTGCGTACTTTCACCATTCCAGGGTCAATGACATACTTGATTCCTGGTATTGTCACTGATGTCTCAGCAATATTGGTAGCTAATATTACCTGAACAGCAAATGCAGGCAGACAAACGTGTGGTTAAGTTCATATGACCTGAAGACTTTTACGGCATCAAAAAGAATATCACAGTTGTAGGTGGACAACACTAACACTTCCTGACAAAATCCAGGAACTTCTTTTCTTCTCTAGCATTTGTGCCATGGGAATGTTAAAACTGGACAGTTCCTTAGTCAGACAATATTCTAAATGATGCTCAATTTGCAAATCATACTTTTAGTATAGTTTCTGGGTACATAAAGAACTTATTTTTATACAAAATACTACATATAACAGACATGGGCACAATTTCAATAAAGAGGTAGCATTTGTCTTATCCAATCAACATCTCATAAAGCTTTTGTGTAAGCTAAAAAACTTGCACAAATTATCTTTGAAGGAGAAAATAACTACCTTTCGAAACCCAATTGCGGCAGGCATGAAAACTTTCATTTGTTTCTCTGATGGAAGAGATGAAAATATTGGAAAGGTCAAAAGCTTCCGTTTGCTTTCGGACAATTGTGGAAGGCGCTCACGGACAAGCCTTTCCACAGATTCTATTTCTTCTTGGCCAGTCAAGAACACAAGTATATCGCCAGGACCTTCCTCCATATGTATCTGAAAAGAGAAATATTAAGAGACTTCTACCATTATATGGAAGAAAAACAAAAGTTTGAAGTTAAATCCTACAAGACAATGCAAGATCGCCAAAAGAAAAAGTAAATAAGCACAACAAACTAATTATCTCCTACTTATAGAATATTGGGAGAGGGGAAGCAGGATTTTACTCTCGTGTGGCATAAAATTCTCTTGCAATTAATTTAATTGAACTGATTGGAAAACTACAATAATGATTTGAAATGTAGAAGAGTGCTTGATTTGAAATTATCGATTATCTAGACACAAAAATATATGTTACTATGGCTTGATGGCAACAAGATCACTAAAGAAACCATCACATTTTAAATCAAGAAATTTTCAAATAAAAAGTAAAAGTTCGTAAAAATGTAACCGAGGGAAAGATACATGTGCATTTATATTCAATCCTTTCTCAAGGTCAGCTAAGAAAAAAATTTGTTAAGAATTCTCAATATTGTTACCCTTTTAATTCCATCAGAAAAGGCTTTAACACACAATATTAATAGAATCCCACTGCTAAAGACAGTAAATAAAACGACCAAAATAAAAAATAAAGTGCGAAGATCTTTATGTTTAGCTATGTGTTAGCTCACTGCTCAGGTACTCTTTTCCATAAATAAAGGTTTCTGAGGAAAATCAAAATACAAAAGCTTTTTACTCAACTTTGAATTTCTAGGGGAAGGGAGCCACCACTCCTTCCAGTAATTGGATTCAGCCTAAAAGATCAAACTTAGCAATATTGTATCCTTCATTTTAAGGTTTGCTAAACATATATTTGATAATTTAATATGCAATCAGGACAAAAAGAGGATTGAGTAACAACCTGAAATATGGTAATCAAAGCTGCATCTACATAATCAGTCTCAGGTTGACGAGTATAGAGTATATCAACAGGGTACTGTCGACCCATCACATGCACAGCTCTTGCACCACCAAAGTACTCGGAAAAAACCCGTGCGTCTAGACTGGCAGACATAATAATAATCTTCAGAGGAGACAATTTCTTGCCTTGGCAATGCTTCATAGTACTGGCAACTTCGGAACCATTATGTTTTTCCAATAGCATGCCATTCTTGACTTCCTTACGATCAATATCTGCTGCATCACTGACACCTTTAGACCTCGTCTTTTGTACAGTCTTCAACAAGCCGAGCAATACATCAGTGTGGACGGTTCTCTCATGAGCCTCATCAACGATAATAACAGAATACTTGGACAGATACGAATCAAGTAAAGCTTCTCTGTAAAAATATTCAGACATCATATGTTAATTCATTAAAGGATCCTCTTTTAAGAATACTTAGTTCCAATCAGTAACATGTAATATTACTCACTGAATAAGAATATAATCTAGACACCTACTATACATTTACAAATGTAAAGTCAAAGACAAAAATATCTACTAATAATTTAGCTAATACAGTATGAATAAAAAGACAAACATAAGCACAAATATTCTCCACCTTAATAGCAATCCGTCTGTCATATACTTGATCCTTGTTGAGCTGGAAGTCACATCCTCAAATCTAATGGCATATCCAACTTTTTGGCCCAATGCAACTCCACATTCTTCTGCAACCCGTTTTGCAACAGTGACAGCAGCAACACGTCTAGGCTGAGTTATCCCAATTATCCCACCATCACGACAGAACCCTCCCTTATTAAGATACTGGGGCAATTCTGTGAAGATGTTTATAATTTCACATATAAGTTCCAGAAGAACAATAAATAGCTAAAATTATGCATATAAGGCTTCAGGGGAAGTAATTTGTTCATTAGTCAAGCTAAGTCATAATCAAGAGCCTCTATGTCCTTTGGAGTATTAAATAATTTAGCCAACATCAATCTGAAAACAAACTGCATGCATGTGGGCATATAATCTACACAGCTGCAGAATTATTGAGGGGTACAAAATTATTGCTGACATGAACTTACTGAAAAGGTAAGATCACTGTGATCTTTAAGGCCATTAATAAGGAAATCTTAAATTGAACAGGAGAAATCATTTTCTGCCCAACATTCCAATATCTAGTTCCTGCCCAATTCCAAAGGATTCCAAGGAAAAAGTAGCAAGGCACAAATATTTTGAGGAGAGACTAAGGATCAGAATATTTCCTTCCCTTTCACCATATACATATTTTTGTCACTCTTCTGGGTCTTATACTTTAGTCCTCACACTCCTAGACTAAGGTTCATAATATTTCCTTCCCTTTCACCCATACAAATATTTTCATCACTCTTCTAGTCCTTATACTGTAGTCCTCATACTCCTTTTGTGATGATAATTTTATAACTCTAGTTTATGTACAGTCTCCTTATATCATAGTATCATGAGTATAGTTTAGCTAGATCAATATCAACTTAAGCTAGATGTATAGCCATTATGTGGATCCTGACAAAGAAATGAACTCGGTATAACCCAAGAAAATCGGACTAGAGAGATTTTTATGTAACCTTTCTAAGAAAGCCTACTCATATATCTTTAGGTAAGCTAACGAATGAAACTTCCATTAACATAAGAGCTAGATATGGACAAAGCTAAAACCAATTATTCAAGCATAAACCAATAATTAAGGGAATGACTGGTGTACACCTGCTTCTGGGCTGCTTGCGTCTGTGTATACATCTATGTGTAAAACAGAGAGAAACTAACGGAAAGACAATTACATGCATACACAGGATACATGCACAAACAGGAATTGAGAGACTATTCTAAATGTGCATTATGGAATGTATTGGTTTAAGAGCACTTCTGACTTTTCTGTCACTTTTTTGATAATTGAAAGCGATTGTATTACAAGAAGTTTTTTAGGGGACATCCAATCTACATCTATCGGTGTATCCGTAACAAGTAACACAGTTTACACCAAATGAATCATCGTCATTGTTAAGCACTAATATATCGAGCACATTCCTTACACAACTTCCTTCGAAGGCAACCTTTAATAGAAAAACATATCAACGCACTTCAAGCACAGAAAAGTAAATTTCCAGCTAGAACTTAAAGGTTAAAAATACTTACGTGTTGTCTTCCCGCTGCCAGTCTCACCAACAATTATTAGTGTGTCGTTATTCCTAACCTCCTCCAAAAGTAATTTTTCAACTGGAAGTACATAAATATTTAAATAAGAGGCAAGTCGGCATGGAAATCACAACTTGAAAACAGTATCAAAATGAAATGAAGGGCCCGAAATAACGATAATCCTGTAGTTTTATATTTTGCTTAATTGTCAAGTCAATTTAATTTTTTAAAATAGCTAACATAAAGATTTTGAACTACCTTTTAGATGCTTAAACAAAAGCAATAACAACTCATCAAAGTCAAAGAGCAACTATGTTAGATGATGTTCAAATAACACAAGTCAACCAGCAGTTGCACTCTTCTAAAAAAATATAAGAAATACACAAAACACAACATTCATGTAAAATAAAATCCACAGAGAAACTTCAAAGAAAAGCCTTTATATAAATAAAAACAATAAGTATAATGCTAAACCTTGCCAGGTGCAGATTTGATAAGGATAAAACTATTAATCTAGAAAATATCAGTCCCCGAGCTGCCTTTTTCTTTTTCCATGAGAAAAGGGACATGTCGGACTCTATGCCTACATCTCATTCTCCCTCACTCCACACTGCACTCTATTATCCAGAGACGCATCTCATAGTTCTTAACACTGTCTCTACAGGCTTCCATAGCCACCAAATATAAGACCACTGTCGAATTACTGCCCATAAATTTTATTTTCTGAAACGCATTACTTCCAGATGATTTATTAATTTTTTCACATATACACCATCTTTTTGACCCCAAAAGTTTTTACCATGGAAGGAGAAAATTCAATACTGAAAACTTGCTCATCTTTTTTCAATTAACAACATGCAATTCTTTTTCTCTTTCGTAATTATTTTTGAAAACCCAGAGTATAATAAGGCAAATCCAGGACTTTAACATCACCCTAATCCACCATTATCAATCTTCAACCCAATCGGCCAATATATTCTATAATATATTGAATATCAGATCAAGTAAGAATCATTTTTTTGCACAATTTTTACCCTACTGCAATTCAATTATTCCAAATAATACCTTACTTTTCGTTTTTCAGGGTGTGTTCGAGCCACATTATTTTGGAAGAATGTATTTTGAAATAGTAGATTGATGGAGAATGTGTGGTTGAAAAAGAAGTAAAAGTAATTGATGTGATAGAAAATATTATTTTATTAAAAAATGTGTGGTTTAAAATGAGTAGAAAAATAAATGATTTTGACATGACACGATGATTATATTTAGGGTGTGTTTGAGCCACATTATTTTGGAAGAATGTATTCTGGAATAGTAGATTGATGGAGAATGTGTGGTTGAAAAAGAAGGAAAAATTATTGATGTAATGGAAAATATTATTTTATTAAAGAATGTGTAGTTTAAAATAAGTAGAATAATGAGAATGAAAATTTTAATGTGTACCAAACAGGGGCTCAATATATAATAAGTACTACAAAATCCTTGTCATATATGAATTTGGCATTATTAATTCTCTTAATTCACATTCACTTTAATCTAGACTCAATGAATCTAGACTTGATCATCTACATGAATATAGAGTTATTATCGATGAATTTATTTCTATTCATATATCTAAAAATTTTAATGGGTGTTTAAATTCATATATTAGCAATTAATTCTTATGTAATTTTCTTATTTTATTTGAAACTTGTCAAATACTCTCGACAAATTAGTGTCAAATATTACTTTTACAGCATTAATAAATTATTTCATAATAACGTCAAATAAACATTCAAATCTGACTAGTTCAAATAAAAAGCTCAAGTAACCATCAATTAATGGTGAAAACTCCATCCAAAACTAAAAACCGGAAGCAAAATAATATGAATACCGACTTGGAACCTTACAGCCAGACGGCAAAATCAACAACTTCGTTGCAAGCAAAAAGGCAAAAGAACAATTAGATTGTACGACAATTGGTTGAAGTAAAAGCAAAAAAGAAAAAAAAAAGATAGAGAAATTTACCTGCAGCAATTGGTAGAGATTTTCTCTGCTGTTCGATATTTTGCCTCCTGCAAAGTTTTTCCTTTTCAGTAAAACCACATAACAAGAACAATGTAAACAAAAATTTAGTACTGTACTGAAATGGACCTGGCAAAGTGCTCTGCTTTGGGTCTATTGAGTTGATTGATATTAGAATTATGTTGGCTCTGTGTGGAGTAACCGGAATCCATTGAAGGCATCGGAACAAAGATTTGGGTGGCCACAGCGGGGTTCCGTGCAGGGGCAGAGCCAAGTATATTGTTCAGTGCGGCACTATTTAATCAACGCCAAACTTTGAGTCTGACCATGAATTTAATGATGATAAAAATATAAAACAATATTACAACAATACTAAAAATGACATAGTTTTTAAATAACATTAGTTCCTTGTGAGATTTCATACTTTGATATTGTTATACAATTACACTGGGTTTTTTCTCGTTTTTCGAGGTTTTCTTTTTCTGAACTTAAGTACTAGGATCCAGAGGACATGATTTGGGCTTGTTTACATGATTCTGAGTCTTGAGTGACTTTTGGAAGACAAAGGAAAGGGGCAACACCAGAATCCCTCTGGGATCATAGCAATTGGAACATTTTTAATCTTAATTTGACCCTGTTATACTCTTGTAAGTCTAATTTCAGCAAGAAATTAAACCCCTAAGTCAACTTTTGGCTCTTACTAACTAAAAAAAGAAAGTGGAAGAATTCCTACACACATTTACTTAAGATAAAGAACAAAGGTCCAATTTTGATAAAGAACTCATCAGAAGCAACTTCTCTGTCATCAATTAAGATAAACAACAAAGGTCTAATTTTGAATTTAAACATCGTTCCTCTTACAGAAACTCTGTAATTGACTCATTGACTGAAATATATACGGAGAAAACATACCAAATTTAAATTCAGACCCCAAAAGCAAACATATAGTGCTGGACTAAATTCCATTGCAATAGAATCTCTCCACAAAACTGGTCTCAATTGGAGAGAAAAAAAAAACATAATCTTTATGACCAATAATGCAGATCTTCAAAAATCAGNGTGACTGAAAGATATACGGAGAAAACATACCAAATTTAAATTCAGACCCCAAAAGCAAACAGATAGTGCTGGACTAAATTCCATTACAAGAGAATCTCTCCACAAAACTGGTCTCAATTGGAGAGAAAAAAAAAAACATAATCTTTATGACCAATAATGCAGATCTTCAAAAATCAGACAACCCAAAACGACAATTGGTACAAGAAAAAGGTAAATACAAAACATAATTCTTCAAAAATGTTCTTTTTTTTTTTCATACAACTAGCTCAAATCCTAGTCCAAGGAATTTAATCTACTCATTAAAATTGAATTCTAAGAAAAACAAAGACTAACCAAATAGATGTGAGGCGCCGGTGGTGGAAGGCGGCGAAACGTCAAGATATGAGAGACCTTCTTTACCTTCTTCTTCTGCCGATGGAAGGCGAGAGACGAGAGAGAGTTGTTGAGAAAATTCAAGTCCAAGATTCTGCGGTTTTAGCCTTCCAGGTTTGGATTTGCTGATTTGGGATCTCCTTCAATGCTGCTGAGAGATGATATTGGATTCAATGGATTTGGATTTGGGTCAGATTATATTTTTTCCGTTTCAGTTTTTTCTATTGGGCTGGTAAATTGGAAAGCCCAATAGGAACAAAAAGGGAAAATTAGGCGCAATACTCTAAAAAATTAACTAATTTAATTAATACCTTGTTAACTAATTTAATCATATAATTAGCGTAATTAATAGTTCTAGAATTACAAAACCACCCAAAACCCAAACCAGTAGTTCATGTTCCAAACAAATCCCAAAGAGAGACCCTCATCACCGACAACTCGAATTCTTCTCACCATCGTCTCGATCGATTCTACTAGTTTTTTTCTCTTGCACCGTGTTTTTTACTTTTCAAGTTTCCAAGCAAATTCCTTTGAATTAGTTACTCCAACTGGTGGCTGATCAGTGTCATCAGAGTATTTCAAATTGGAGTTTGCTAAAAAAAGGCCATATGCACAACCTCATCTAGGAATTATGCACATTCCATGGACTTTTGGTTTGGACATCCACGAGTTTGCTACTATAAATAATCGAAATATGGGATTTTGGTAAATCTTTGTTGATATTTGGTCGATTTTATCTATGGTCAAAGTAGGTAAATTAATATCATGAATCAAAAGTCATCCAAGAAAAAATCTGGGAATATAGAAGGAAATTCAAACTTGAAGAAATACACTCGTATGAATTTGAAGGTAATATTGAATAAACTTTGTTTTTGAGGTTGAACTTTGAATTTGAATAGTTTTTTCATTCATTTATATTAGAAGCATGTTCGGGCATGGATTGTGATGAGTTTGTGTATAAATGCATAAAATAATTGTCATTAAATTTGGAATTAGCTCCAAAACTATGGTAAACTCTTTCCCTTTGATTTTCTAAGATACTATCAAGGTGTTTGACAAAATGTTTCAATTGGAATTTATCGTTTTAAATGTTTCATAGTAATAAATGGTGAAGGCATAACGGTGTCACTTTTTTTTAGTATTTGTCACTTTTTTGAATTTGGGTCATTTTTTTAGTGGTGTTCACTTTTTATTAAAATTTCATCATTTTTTAAATTTTTGTTTCTTTTTTTGTCAATTCTAAGAAATTTCTATTACTTTTTTGAGTGGCAAACATCATTTTTTTTAATAAAAGTGACATTGTATATCATTTTCTAATAAAACGTGACACTTAACTTTAAAAAGTGACAGCGTGTTACTTTTTTTACTGTAAGTGACAAATGATTTTACACAGTATTTTTTATTTCCAAAATATGTTTCATATAATTTTCAAAAGACCCTTAATTTTAATGGTATTTTTGTAAGTTGCCCAATTTTTTTTAAAAAAAATAAAAGAGATTGGGTTGGACCCAAAAGTTCAGTGCAGGCATGTGCATCCACTAGACCTCATTGGGCTCTGCCCCTGGTTCGATGATTACGAGCTGAGCTACGACTGAGTCCGGGTATAACAGCGAATGGTTTTTATGTTGTGTTGGGTTGGGTTTATATTTCAAATTGAGCCATTTTCGGATAAGTGGCATTGGGCTTTTTATTTTTCAAAAAAAAAAAAAAAAAACGTTTAGTTCTTTATTTCATTTTTTTTCGATGTCTCTCACTTTTTTTTCTCTTTTCCCTTTCATTAATACCTTCCCCCTAAATTAGACTGAAAATAATATCTAAATGATTTAAATTTATCAAAACAAGCAAAAGTTCTGAGCAAGTACATGTTAACACATTCTTTAAAAATACATTTTTTTTAAAACTCATTTTCAATCACATTTTTTTCAATAAAATAATATTTTTCATCACATTAATAACTTTTCCTTACTTTTTAACCACATATTTATCATCATATCACTATTTAAAATATATATTTTCTCAATAATATCCATCAAACATACCCTTAAACAATAATGAAAAAAAAAAAAAAAACTTCGCATACACAATGATGTATTGGAAACAATATACACATGGACTTTATTTAGCCCTGTTTGACAACTATTATAAGTTTTTTTTTTTTTTTTGGAGAAAGTCAATTTTGAAATAGTGATTTGATGAAGAATGTATTATTCAAAAGTAGGAAATTTTTTTGATTTTAATTGCAAAATATTGTGAGAATGTGCGGTTGAAAATGTGTGTGAGAAAAAAAGAAAGGGTTTTATTTTAATAATTGTCAAACAGGCACTTAATGGTAGAACAAGTCACTACAATATAAAATGAATAATGTTGAAGTGCCCGAAATGGATGACCGAAGGGGAAACTGACCCTCACATTGCGCATGGGTCCCGCGTGAATAAATAATGTCCGTCCCCCGAGGTGTATATGTTCGGTCATTCCCTATGTCATCCCTTATGTCCGTGTAGCATAATTCATATAAAGAGACTAAAACTTAGTGCGCCACGTGTCGCGATTTTCCATCGTCGTAATTAATTTTTTTAAAAAAGGAACAAATACTCTAACAGACCACTCGTGTCCTATTTCTTCATTTTTTCACGCTAACTCCCATGCTACTTTCCTCCTTTCTCCACGTATACGTCTTCCCCTTTCTTCTCTTCATTTCTCTGTAGACACTTCTTTCTCTCTGACTTTCCCTTTTCATTTCAACCAAAACCCTCGCTGAATTCATTTGAAGCGGCCTTTTTCGCCTTTTTTCCTGAAAATCGAACTGCAACTTCATTTTTTTGCTTCTCTTGTATGAATAAGTAATTTCACTTCCATTGTAACAGAGGGTATGTATTCCATCTAATTCTTGGCATCGTGTCGTGGTGATATTGCAGTTCCTCAATTCGTCAAATATGGTTCAAGTGTCCAGCCTTCTGTCTCACAATGGTTGTGATAACGTATTTCGTCTTTCGTTTTGTGGCATATATCCTTGGTAAAGAAATTTTCATCAGAAATAATTTTTGGCTTCTTGATGCTTGAATTCATGTATTAGTATTATTTTGGTGATGTCAAGATTAACTTTCACGATATTAAGCATTGTTATATGGAGATACTTCCTTCTCATCCTCTGATTTTTTGTTCTGCGATGATGATTAACACTTACCCACTAGATCAAAATTTGGCATTTGATTACTTTCCCCTTTCTCTGTTCTATGCTTGAGTTTTCTGGTAGTTGACAAAAAGATACAGCATACACTTTTGATGGAATGTTCATAACACTCTACACACTTTTTTTTATTTTTTATAGCTCTATATTTTTAGGGGTTTAATTTTTTTGCTTTTAGTTATGTAAAAAAATGTAAAAATCAGAAAACTTCATATTTGATTAGTTAGGGATAGAGTTGGTGTGTTAATTAAAAAAAAAAAACGGAGACACGACTTATGTCTCC
Source organism: Fraxinus cuspidata (assembly GCA_903798385.1). Classification (NCBI taxonomy): domain Eukaryota; kingdom Viridiplantae; phylum Streptophyta; class Magnoliopsida; order Lamiales; family Oleaceae; genus Fraxinus; species Fraxinus cuspidata. Next base: position 35,329 of record CAIGRP010098535.1, read on the forward strand.
GTGCACCACGGAGACACGATCCGTGTCTCCATGAACGCATGGAGACTTTTTTTTTTTTTTTAATACAGTGGTGACAATAACATTTTCACTAAAGTGCCTAGGACCCAGATGAAAAGTGTATATTCTAGTTCTCATATAACCCCAACTCTTTGTTGTTTGCTATCATATGAGGAAGAGTTTTCATTATGAGATTTAAATTTCTTAGAATCTTCTTTCTTCTATGCTTCCATATCACTTCCTCCAATCAAACATTTTCTGTACTTCAATTTAGTTGGAGGCAACATGTCTCGAATTTCAGCTGCGACTTGAAAGGTACCATCTATTTTCCTAACGTTATAAATAAGTTTATTGATCAATAATTAATGATTCTTGTTGATTTTTCACGGTATGTGCCAGCAAGCAGAATTCACATGACAATGAAAATGAAGAAGAGAAGCTGCACAAAACTATAACATTAGACTCGGTAAAGGTATTGGAAAAAAATTGACACGTTGGTTAATTTGTTAACACAAATTTGTAATCCCCAAAACCAGACTTCCTCTTAGAATAAGATGCATGTAAAAATATTCATATTGCTAATTTGGTTTTATGATTTTCCTTAAATGTAAACTTTCAGCCGATTTCTTGTGAGCTTTTATTTTCTCTTTATGAATTATATATTTTACTTGAATGTTTTTTATCAGTGCCTTATGCTAGCCTTAATCGCGTGCGAAGAATTTTGAATTCATGTTTGAATAATGGAATAATTTATGTCACTATGCATGTTTCCTTAATGATTTTTCTATCGTGTTTTAAGAAATTTATTTTTTCTATGATGTTTTGTCTTCGATTGATTACGCTTTGAAGTAAAATCATTTCCTCCTTCATTAGGTTCTTTCATTTTTCATTACTTACTTGATAGCTTCAAAAATTATTATTTTCCATGTTCTTTTTGTATGGGTTAATTATTTGGGTGCACACTGTAGTCACGTAATTTTGTAAATTTATGAAAACTTTATGCTCTTTAGGTGCTAAAAGGAAAGTTGAATAGGAAATTTGTTGTAAGGGAGTATGTAGAACTGACTTTTCCATAGATAAGCATGATGATTCTAGAAAAGATTTATTTTAAACCTGCTACAAAAAAAAGATTTTTCTTTGTGTTTATGTGGATTTTTTCTCTCTGTTAAATTTTGCTTCATCTAATAATAAATTTCTCTCTACTTATCTGACCAAATTTAATGGGAGTAGAGACTCCCCTTTCATTTTGCTCATGAAAAATGCTAAGAAGTTATCGGTCGACATTGTAGCTGGAGGCGAGACATGAATTTGAAAATCAGTCAACCTGATCCATATGATCTCATTTATAGCTGAAGCAAGAGCTCTGTATTCTGCTTCTGCTGAAGATCGAGATATAGTTGATTATTTCTTAGATTTCCATGAGATCATTGAGTTCCCAATTAATATGCAAAACCTAGTGGTGGATTTTTGTGTATCGACACATGAATCCCGATCAGCATCCGAAAATCCTCTAATATTTATGTTTGAATTGGAGTGTACATTTGAAGAAAACAAAAGGCCTTGTCCAGGATGACCTTTCAAATATCTCAGCAGGTGATGAACAACCTTTAGATGTGTCATCCTTGGTTGAGACATGTACTGGCTCAACTTATGTACCGCAAAGGTTATGTCCGGGCGTGACAATGTTAGATATATCAATTTCCCAATTAGTTTTCTGTAATGAGAAGCATCTGGGAGTAGGTCTCCTTCATGTTGGCTGAGAACTAATTTAGTATCCATGGGGTTATTCACTAGTTTGTAGTCTAGGTATCCAGCATCTTCAAGTAAATGCATTGTATACTGCCTTTGTGATATGAAAATCCCTGATGATGACTGGGCAACTTCGATTCCAAAGAAGTATTTCAGATGCCCAAGATCCTTGGGCTTGAACTGGGAGCGCAAGAAAGTTTTCAAGGAATTAATCACTTGAGTGTTTAGCCCAGTTATCACAATGTCATCTACGTAAACCAATAGAGCCACAAAATTCAATCCAGAACCGTTAGTAAAAAGAGAATAGTCTGCCTTCGACTGTGTAAAACCATGCTGGATAAGAGAATGAGTGAATTTTGAATTCCACTTCCTTGAGGCATGTTTTAGGCCATATATGGATTTGTGTAACCGGCATACTAGTTTCTCCCCTGTTTGGATGGCCTGAGTAGATCACATCCAAGTGGGAGGTCCATGTAAACTTCTTCAAATAAATTACCATTCAAAAATACATTATTCACATCTAGTAGGACCAAATGCCAGTTATAATGAGTTGCAAGTGTAAGCAATAACTTGACAGTAACAGTCTTGGCCACAGGCGAGAAGGTGTCAAAGTAATCGAGCATTTCTTGTTGGGTGTACCCTTTGACAACAAGGTGTGCCTTATGCCTCTCGAGTGAACCATCTGAATTAAATTTGTTCTTGTAAATCCACCTGCACCCTACAGAGTGTTTTCTAGGTGTCAGTGGTACAATGGACCAAGTGTGATTGTCTTCCATGACTTTCAATTCAAGCTTCATTGCCTCACACCATTGAGGAAACTTGACAGCTTGATGAAAAAATTGAGGCTAAGACTGTGAAGAAATGGATAGTGCAAAGTGTTTGTGTGAATCAGATAAATTTTGGTATGAAATAAAACGTCCAATGTGATATGGTGAAAGATGGGTAGACTGATCAATGTGAGACATCAGAATACAATGATAATCATGAAGATATTTGAGAGGTCTGGAAGATCTTGTGGATTTTCGAACATCAAGATTTGATGTTCTGACTGAATGTAATTGGTTAAGATGAACAGAACTATGGATGTCAGTGGACTGATGTGCCTCAGTTGATGGAGATGGAGTAAGATTGTGTACTGCATCTTGTCTGTTTGGTTCAGGATGATTATGAAATGGTTGGATAGGAGGATCAATAGGTGGAGATAAAGTGGGAGATGGCAACACAAAGTCAGGAAAAGGATCCAACATTTGATCAGATTCCACAATGGTATGAAATGGGAATATTTCTTTGTGAAAAACAACGTCTCTAGAAATAAAAACATGTCTTGAGGCAATATCAAGTAACTTGAATCCTTTGACTCCTGATGGATAGCCTAAGAATATACTTAACTTGGCTCAAGGTTGGAATTTATTTCTGTGTGCAGTGAGTGTGGATGCAAAGCCTAAACACCCAAAGACTAGAAGATTGGCAGCAGGCTTGCCATGTAGAATTTCGTAATGTGTTACATGATTTAAAATGGGAGAATGGGTTATATTGATGAGGTATGCTGCTGTTAATACACACTCAGACCAGTAATGAATAGGGATTCTGGATTGGAAAAATAAGGCTCGATTCAAAAGGTGTTGGTGTTTTCTTTCCACCATAAAGTTTTGTTGTGGCCTTTCAACACAACTATATTGGTGCATAACTCCTCTTTCAGCAAATAATTCTTTACAGGAAAACTCATGAGCATTATCCGACCTGAAGTTCTTGATTTTGGCATCAAATTGTGTGGTAACCATATTAAAGAAAAAAGTTACAGCAACTGCAGCATCAAATTTTTGATGTAGTATATAAATCCAGGTAAATCTAGAACAATCATCAACTAAAGTCAGGAAATATTTGTGTCTTGTGTGCGAAATAGATGGCATGGCTAACTAATTATAACCAACTTGCCAATTATATTTGAACTATACAATTGGAAATATCACAAGACACTTGATCTTTTAAGGCATCTAATCTTTTAAAAGACAAATGTCCCAATTATGCCATACATAAGCTGATACATTGCCAACAAAATTATTTGAAAAGGAATTAAAATTTCTAGTATCAAGTACATATAATCCCTGAATTTTATCACCCTTGCCAATCACCCTCTTAGTGGTAGTCTCCTGAAGGTGAAACTGGTCCCGAGAGAAGTGTAATGTAATTTGAGAATCAACAGTCAATGCACTGACTGATAGTAAATTGAATTTAAATTGTGGTACGTATAAAACATCATGCAACACCAGGTTAGGACTTAGTCTTGCTTCACCATATACGTTGACAATTATTCTTGTGTGATTTGACAGAGTAATACTGGCATTTTCAACTGATCTCATTGTTATAAAAGCCTCAGCATTAAAGCACACATGTTTAGTAGCCTCTGAGTCCACTATTCAAATCTCTTTAGTGGTAATGACAGGAGTAACATATATGGAATGACAAATACCTGCAGCTCCTGGAGTGTGTTGTTGCCCATTTCAGTTGAAGTAGTGGTTGAGCTTGATGCCAAATGACTTGATAACATGTTCATCAACTGTTGGTATTGATTGGAACTTAGATTCTGCACAAAATCCCCCATTCCAGGTTGATGATCCATGTGTTGATTGATAGACAATTGGTTAACATGATTGTTGGCAGAGTAAATTTGAACATTCTCCCTAGCTTTGGGCTTGTATCCTAGGGGGTATCCATGGATTTTATAACACTTATCAATAGAGTGTCCATGGTATTTGCAGTGAGTACAATAAGGCATATCATTTCTCTTAAAGTTTGCAGAATTCCCCATTCTAGATCCATTATTGCGAGGACTATAATTTATCATTGGTCTTGCAGCTTCAGATCTGATGGCAAAAGCAACATCACCATTTGCATCATTTCCTAATGACTGTGTGCTTAACTTTCTCTGGTTCTCCTCCTGCACCAAGAGTAAAAATACTTTGTTAATAGGTGGTATGGGATCCATGAGCAGGATCTGTCCTCTAGCTTGAGAAAATGACTCATTCAACCCCATAAAGAAGGACATGATGTATTCCATTTGATAGTATTTATTTATCTCCTTAACTCCATCACATGTGCACTTTCCACAGTTACAATTAGGTCTAAAATTGATCAGCTCTTCCTACACGGTCTTCAACCTTGTAAAGTAGACACTAATGGAGTTTTGATCTTGAGCTAAGTTCATCATATCTTTCCTTAGCTGAAAGATGCGTGGTCCATTGCTTTGTTGAAACCTTTTTTTTAGATCATTCCAGATCTCGTGAGCTGTAGAAGCATATATGATGCTAGCAGAAATCTCATTCAAAACCGAATTGAGTATCCACGATATAACTATGTTGTATTTCGAATCCATGAATTGATTAAATCAAGATTCGATTCTTCTGGTTTCTTCATTGATCCATCAATAAAGGAGAGTTTATTCTTCACCGAAAGCGCGATTGTCATCGCACGGCTCCATGATGCATAATTTTCTCCCGTAAGCAACTGAGATGCCAGCATCAGTCCAGGACTATCTGAATGGTGGAGGAAATACGGACTGGATCGTTCATCAATGGCTGACTTGCTCATGGATGAATGCACATCAGGATTGATTTGATTTTGTAGTAGTTCCATCGTAGCAGAATATAGGAAGATAGCTCGAGGAATATGAAATTAAGAGCTGGATACCACATTGAAACCAAAAAGGATTTGAACAGCTGAAGAAAATTCTCTATTACTTAATCAAAATGCAGTGATGTACAAGCTATAAATAGGCGGGAAGAAGAAAAGAAAAAAAGGAGGTGGAGTCCAGCTGGCATAACTAACCTCCAGCTGGAAAATGGAAAAACAGAAACAGATGGCATGGCTAACTAATTCTAACTAACTTGCCAATTATATTTGAACTATACAATACAAAAATGAACTTTATTCCTAATAGATAGGATCAGGGGAAAGTTATGAACATGTAAACTTTCATGGAAGGAATACTTACATTCAGGATCAATGGACTGATGCAGTAATGCTGTAATAATCATAGAATCTAAACCACCAGAAAAGAGCACTACCACTGGAGCATATCTCTCTTGTCTATGGTCGATTGGAAAAGCCTAGGCATTTATCGAAAGAATAGTCTAGCCCAGGTATTCATCACGGTATCCACTTTAAAGTTATAAAGAAAGAAAAACTAAAGTGAAATGGATCTAAAGGAAGAACAGAAATTTAAGCATTTCCATTAACAAAGCAGCCAGTTCAAGGTAAACCTATGTCAAACATTCCAAGACATTCTATTTTCAACTGTGCTGCATAATACCTTGAAGGTAAATCTGTGTTTAAAAGCTTAATCTTTGACTTTTTAAGAAAACGAAATCAACACTATTTCGATTCAAATACAATCATATGCAGACCACTAAAGGTCATGTTGAAACTGTGTATATTTTATATAAGGTGGTGAGTCGCATGACAGATTTTCTCAGAGCAGTTAACACTTTATGTTTCTGAGATGTTGGCAAAGGTGTAATTTTTAAAGACCCTGTAGAAATTTAAAAAAGAGAATTTGCAATTAAAACAATTTAGCCTCGTATGATCAGAAGTTAGCACAAGAGAAATCACAATGTTGGTGGAGACAAGAAACTAAAATTTGACCATGCAGTCCATTAATGTCAAAGCCAAAATAAAAAAGCTCCATGTTGTTCTAACTGCCTCGTGGTTTGATGCTGATCTAATTTAGATGAAAGAGCTGAGAGTGTGGCCTTTCAACTAACAGATATTATTCCACAGAAGCAATTACATCCTCAGATTTGGGTTGTACATCAATTCTCTCCCATGTGATATGTTCTTTTCCAGTCCACTCATGTTTCTGAACTTTGCCAATCAGATACCCATCCATGGCTGGGGCGTCCACGGAAACACTGACACACATTACATGAAAGCTCTTCCCAGAACTTAAGGTCAAGATTTCCCTCTTTATCATCGAAGTTTGGACAGAATTCAAAGAATATATGAACTGGACTGTTTGTAAAACAGATGAACTAAGCACAGAACATGGTCAGAAGAGAAAGGTACCATAAACTGAAGGAACTTTACCCAATAAGAAATGCTACAAGAAAATGTTCAAAAATAATACAAACTTACAATGAAGTGACATTCATTTAAATATGAAAGAAGAATTCAATCCATAAATGACCGATGTACGAAGTTTCTTTCACATAAATTTAGAAATAAAACATAAATCTCTAATATCCTGAAGTTCAACTTAACTAACATATCTAGACTCCAATATGCATATAGCGCAGAATTCGACTTCTAATGATACAGGGTGTTCTTTAATCTAAGGAAAGCATCAACTTCAACTATAATATTTGACAAACAATCCAAAATTGCAAAAATAGAACATGGAACATATACTGACTGCTTTTGGATGTGATGCCATAACATTTGCATTTCAACCATGGGGCAATGATGAAATGGGCTTGGCCCATTTACTTGAATAATTGACCATTGCCCAATAACACAAGAAATTGGCCTAATACCCAATTCCCATTAAACTGACACGTGTGCTGTTCTGGACCATTGATCTTCAGCTGGATCAACGGTGTTAGCTTTGTGTATTAAAAGGACTTGGACCGGCATTTTGGCTGATGAATTCATTCTGCTATGTTTCTATTCGAAGCTTCTGGGTCTTTGTGACTTCGACTCTTCACTCCCTTTCTGATTCTGTGTGTATAGTTCAAAACTTTTGGTTTTGTACTTAAATCTTTGTGATTTAATTCTTAATGAGTCTTCGGTTGAGAGTTTTGAGGTGTTTGATCAGTTATTTGATCTTGGTCCATTGTAGTAGCTGCGGTGGTCGATTTTCTTTAGGATTTTGAGTCTTTATGGTGATTTCTTGTACGGACGGGTACAATGATTTGATTCTGAACCCTATATGATGATAAACTCCTTGTTGCTATTGAATCTTTGGTATTCTTAGTGAATTGTTTTATTTGCTTCCGTTGAATTTTTTACTGTACAACTGCCAATTGATTCGCAGAAAAAGTCGTACCCATGCCATTATAAATAAGGACATTGTCCGATGCATCAACCAACGGCTGAACAACAGGATTTACTCCTAGAAGTTGCAATGTTGCACCAATAAATTGCAATTTCCCGAAAAGCTTACTCACAAATCCATTTTCTACCGCCCCTTCATTCTCAACAGAAGAAGATAAAGTACTGTAATCTTTTCCAATTTCGGTATGAAGCAAAATATATCTCGTTCCCAATCTGTCGGGACCCCTCCTTTGCATAGCTGCTTTTTTAACACATAATTAGCTACTTGGAACAGAAAATCAAATTGAAAATACTTGCAAGAAAATTGAACAAAAAAATTCCACGGACAATCAGTCCTATTCTACACATCTCTATGCTTATTTTCTCTGTGAACTACGGTCTCTCGGTAGAAGCTCAAGAAAGTTTTAGAAACTATAACAAAAAACCGTCAGAAAGCCTTCAACAAGAAGCCTCCGTAGCATAGTGGTAGTGCGTTCGCTTCGTAAGCGAAAGGTCGCGAGTTCGATCCTCGCCGGGGGCTTCCCTCGAATTATTTTTTAAAATAGCAGCATTAGCTTCCAACCTATACACTCAACTTCAAATAGGTCCCAAATTCTTTGTTTTTTTTTTTAACATTTCCGTCCCCAGCCTAATGCATCCATTGCACCGTGGTCCCGATAAAAGTGACACACATAAACCTACCATAATATTCACTTGAATGCAAATTGAACAGCCATCGAAGGAACTCTCTCTAACCTCAAATTACATATTCAAATCATAATATTTTATGAGACTTGCCAATTTTTAACAACTTGTAATATCGTATAATCCCTAAAAGTTCGTTCAGATACCTTTCCTTTCACCATAACCGTTCACCAATAATTAATTAAATGTGTGTGGGGGTCTGAGACGAATTTACTTTTCCAAAAATTACTTTTTTAAAATATTTATTTTATTTCTCAAAAAATAAATTACCCCCTACAATGATTGGATATATTGAGGACCATATGCAGGATGACAGCTTATCCTCCAATAATGAAGAGTAACTACCCATTTGGATAAATTTCAATCAACGACATTCCATAATTTTGACTAAACAAACGCTCGATATCCACCACTCACCCCACAAAAGAGTACATACAATTTTTACCACCCACGTGTCCGTCCCATTTGAGCATCATATCTAATTTTAAGGTGGGTCGAGTTGTTCATTGAGAAATTCTTAAAGTGGTTAGATTATAAATAGATAAAAATAAATAAATAATTAATGAACAATATTTATTAGTTAACAAGTGCGTGATTGAAAATGATTTGATTATATTTAAATATTTTTTTATATATTTTTTGAGCCAAACATATGCTAACTAACTTCGTTATTGTTTGCTTGTTTGCCGCACCTATGTGCCAAAGCCAACATCGACAAGCAAAATGTCTCTCATTTATCTCATATGATGTCAAATATCTTTATCGAAGTAACAATTGATGACTATCCCGTCACATGTAATTCCTCGTCTCTACTAAGGAGATGAGATTGACCAGTAGAAAGCCAAATTCAATGCTCATAATCTAAGAGCATTTTCAATGTAACAATATAAATTATTGAATATGTGACAAGTAAAATAGAAATTGAGAGAAGACATCCCAAATTAATTGTGAATTGCACTAATTTTGGGTAATAGCCTATAGGTACATGAAAGATAATGTAGAGAAATATTGAAGACAATTTACAAAAAATTAAGTGGACATATCCTCTCGTGGTATGGAACTCGAGTAGACCCTACTATTGTTAAATTAACATGTGCATTATTTCTTGAATATGAAGTGCTTAGTACTCGCGATCACGGTTAAACTATCACGTATTATTTATGGAGTCGCTATTTTCATTCATAATTTTTAGACGTGCATCCACATTTAAGGAAAAAAAAATTCTATATTACATTTTTTAATTTTATATAAATTTACTTAAATAGACAAGAATAAAATCAATTACTCTGGAAATTCATCTACTTAAAAAAATGAAACTTACTGCAACGTGCCTCTAGAAATTATTGGAAAGAAAAGTACAATTTTATTTCTTAGTTCATAATCATCGTTCCTATATATTCCTTCAAACAATTATTGAAGATTCGTTTCGTGGGTTTTAATTAGTATTCTCTCAATCATTCTTTTCCGTGCTACTGTAAACAAAATCAATCAAAAACCCCAAGCCATAATTGTTTTGTCCCACGTTGTTTCCATAATTCTCGAATTGTTGTTTTAAAATTGTAAAAAATGGATCTTTATAACGAAATTTGTATTGAGCAAGAAGTTGTATTAAATGAGGATATTTTTTAAATGGTCAGTGCGGATGAGAATGATACTGTTTTGAACGATGTTGAGGCCGATGATCCGGTGCCTATTGATATAATGCCCCCTTTCGTCGAGAGCTGTTTCGATGGAGATTTTTGGGAAGTTCTTGTTTAAATTTTACGTGAATATATAGTATCTAAATGAATGAATTTAAATTTAAATTCATTTTTCCCTCTCATCTTGCCAATCACACATCCTTTCAATAAAATAATATTACATATAAATTCAAAAATTCTCTTTATTTTTTAATCACACATTCTTCTGAAAAACGCCATTCCAAAATCATTTTTTTCAAATAATGAAGCTCAAACAAGAGCTAATAATAGTAAAGTTGAATTGAGATGAGGATGAATATATATATATTTAAAAAAAAAGTTATAATAGGGATATATTTAGGTTGAGATGTGTATATAAGAATAATGGATGAAAATATATGTTTCCATTATTAATCAATATTTGGGACCCAATTAAATAGTAAGTCCTACTTATTTGATATACGTGTCAATTTATATAACAAACACAGTTTGAATTTGAATATTTTATGTTCTGAAAGTACTAAAAAGTTTTCTATAAAAATTAGACACCATTAATATAGTTACTCGCGTGAAAGGGATTTTCTTAAAATTATTTTTTTGACGCTCATTTTTAAATTTAATCATATATTTTTCACGTTTTTCATTATTGTTTCTAGTTTTTGATTATACATTACTTTTCAAAAAAAAAAAAATCTCCCCCATGTAACATAGGCTGAAATAATTGGCCCATAAAAAGTAGAATAATATATCAAGAGCAAGAGACAGTGGTTGGACAACAGCTAGGTGGGGTTGGAATTTAAATATTAATTAAGTCGAGTAGTACGGCAAAGAATGGCTGCAATAAACGTGGCACTTCTAGATAATCAATGAAACGTGTCTGTCTCCACCTGATTCAATCCTTTGTTGACACGTTCCGCTTGTTATATTATTTGTCTAGAGAAACCTTATTAATTAAGAGGAAAAAAAAAAAGTTTTTTTTCTTAATTATATCAATTGACGTTGTAATCAAGACTTAAATAAAAATTAGACTTTTGGGCCATGCTTCAAATTAAAATCAGATTTTAATCTAAATCAAAGGTTAACTAATAATATTAACCACATCTTTCATGAATCCCACAATTTTTCAACCACACATTTCAAACACTTCTGTCACATTCTATTAAAAATCTAATTTTAATCCTCACCAAACATCCATTTAATACATTTTAATAAAAATTGATGAAATACACTATTAAAAAGTTGTAAAATTCATTAAATATATAATTAAAAATCATTTTTTTTTAGTTGAGCCTAATGGATCAATTTAAATACATATTTATATATTTCTAATTACAAAACTTTATACTCTCTTGGTTAATTGATATTAAATTTAAGATAATCCTCTGAGGTGGAGTTCTTACTCTCAAATCTCGCTTTAGTTGTCTTTAAAAATTCATTCTTGGAGCTTGTAGAAATTAAGATGCAGTTAGAATTCAGAAATTTTCATCTGGTATTGTGTAGATCAAATGTTGAAGTTCTTAAACATGCATGTACATATCCTTAGAGTTTGAACTAGATGTCATTATAGTTTTCTTGGAAGGAGTTAATTTGTGGGGTTAAATGGAGGACGATAATGATAGGAAGAAGATTATAAGAACAGCACAAGTGCGGAATTTTCATGCGGAGGTTTCGACAAACAGATCTTCTTCAAGAGATTTGTTGCAGAGATTTGTGGGTAGTAGCAGTGAATGCGAAGAAATTAAGGAAGAAGAGGAGATCGAATTGAATCTTGGGTTGTCATTGGGGGGAAGATTTGGTGTGGACAAGGGTTTCAAGAAGTTGACAAGATCTTCTTCTATAGCAGAGTGTTTACCGGCGGTGAGAGATGACAATGATGTGGTGGCGCATTCGGGGCTGTTGAGGACCTCTTCATTGCCTACGGAGACTGAGGAGGAGTGGAAAAAGAGGAAGGAGTTGCAGATGTTGAGAAGAATGGAGGCTAAGAGGAGGAGGTCAGAGAAGCAGAAGAATGTGAAGTGTGATAAAGAAGACGAAGGCGGAGTCGGATATGGTGCCGCCGCCGCCGCCGGAAGTTTGAGTTTGGAGGAGAAAAGGGAAATTGAGGTGAATTTGAGGGAGAGATTGGATAAAGAGAAGTTTTTGGCTGCATCGAAGAGGTTAGATTCGTTGATAGCACAGCCATTTCGGTTTTCTACTACAGCCGCTAGTCGGGCAGATTTTCGCGCTGGGGTTGAAGAGTGTGGCCAGTTAGCATCGCAAGGATCATTAGGGTCGAAAGTTGGGAGTTCTTCAACTTTGTCTGAATTGAATAGGAAAACTCTACAAGGTATAATAATGAATATATATTTTCGAATCATAAGGATATACAGTTTTCATGTGAATGCTTGTTAATGGTCACAATGTGTTGTCCCCGAGTCCTACTCGAATCGCAAGATTCAATGTTTATTTGGACCTTGCAGTAGGATTATGCTGCACTTAGAGCGATTGCATTAGGTACTTGAGTTTGATTATTAATAATTCAACATTAACAAAAATACATGATGCATAGGATTAGAGCAGATTTGATGAAATTAAGAAGGTTTTTTTTTTTTTTTATGGTTCTATGCGATTGGAAGATACTCTCCTTACAAGCTTAAAAAAAGTTCCGTAAAACAGTTATTAGAGTAGCTAAAATATACGTTATGGGTTGGAAGAAGTTTGATCTTGTTGGATGTTTTAGGAAAGTACAAACGGAAGGGTGAAAATTATTTATCTAGCCGGAACTAGACTTAAGAGCATGTTTGGCTGGGCTTATAGACATTAATCTCTTTAACGATTGAAGTTGAATGTATTGCTGATACAGTATATTTCTATTTCCTACAACCTTTTCTTAAGTGGATAAGGAACATATTTTATGCCTCCAGAAGTTTAACCCAAGCAGTGGCGAATCTATTAAATGATGTATTGATACATATTTATCGAGTCAGTTGATGATAAAGTAGCAAGAAACCCCGTCACTGTAAAGCCTGATGTACTAGAGGATAAGATCTGGTCGTGAGGTAACTAGTTACTGGGGAAAAAACTGGGAGAGGATTCAAAAGAATTTGATTTAACAGCAGTTTGGCCTGATATTTCATTGGCTTACTTTGAATAGTTTCAATCGTTTTGCAGGTTTTCGCATATTTTGCTTAGGGGTTGTACCACTAACATGCTTAGCTTAGCAGCATTATCACTTAAAGTTCAGGATCAATATATGTAATTTTAATATAATTACGAATACTACCAGATAATTATTGATTAGGTACTATACCTTGTTGAAGATAATTGCGTATCATTAACACCTTTTGATTTGTCGGCTGGTAGTTTCTCTGATACGTCTTCAGACAGTTTCTGTTTTGAACGTTAATCCATTTTCATTGCAGGATCCAGTAGGGATGCCGAGCTTAGCCCCACCAGCATCCAGTCTATGCAAGAAGGAAGCAATCAGAATGTTGGTTCGTTCGGAACGAAGACGAAAGAAAATCCCAGCAGAAAGACTGGATCCGATATGGAGAGTCCATCCAAAAGATCGGATATTTTGAGAAATCGAGGAAAGGGAACTGGAATGAACATGATGCAAGATATGCCTGGCGTTTTTACAAAAGGAGACGGACCTAATGGTAGAAGGGTGGACGGAATACTGTACAAATACGGGAAAGGAGAAGAAGTGAGGATAATGTGCATATGTCACGGCAGTTTCCTCTCACCAGCTGAGTTTGTCAAGCATGCAGGAGGCAGTGACGTCGACCAGCCGCTCAAACATATAGTCGTGAACCCCAACCCTTCTTCCCTATTGTAATGGCGGTGCGCTAGTCAATCATTCGAATAGCTTAATGGATTTGGTATTTTTTTTTAATTCTTCTTTCTTGTCAAGGGACCCTGCATGTGAATGCAAAGAAGCGACCAACATCTAGTGTACACATTGGTGCTTACTTTTAAGCATCAAGACACCACAAACATGCTAGCCAAGCTAAAATTGTAGCCAGTTCATTTTTTGTTTAGGCCCTAATTGTATGAAATCGACTCCGTGGCCCAATGGATAAGGCGCTGGTCTACGGAACCTGGGTTCGATCCCCATCGGAGTCAAATATCTCTTAATCTGAAGTCAAGTGCTTTAGGACCCTGCTATCATCTAATTTAACAATTTCATTAAATTTAGGAAAACACTTCCCCAACAATTTATTTTCTGCTCTCTTCAACATTTTTTCTTGGATTGTTAGAATATTTTGGATAGCCTTTACAAAAATCTAGTGGATAAAATGAACTCAACTTGTAAATACAAACACTATTTCGTACATGCAATTTATTAAGATCCGACGGTTGATACCAATTTGAGTATTTTTTTTTCCTACTTCAATGGATTATGCCCTTCAGTAATTAAAATGTCTAACGAAATCAATTATTCAACAATCACAGGAATGGACGTTAGTTTTAATCTATATATCATTACTCTTGTGAATAAAAACTTAATGTTTACATAACAATTCCAACATATGGCATCTTTCGTCTTTGGTGTCAAATTCACTAATTACTATAATTATATGACGACATAAGTGCTTTAACAAAAAACGCCATGTATCTTACGATTTGACTAGTTCAATCGATATCTTGTACTAGCACAAAATTCTTGTGACACTTCTCCATTTTGCGACCGGCTTTTGATTTATATATTATTTTCTCTTCAAGTCCTTTTGTCTTTGGTTAATACGAATCATTGCGCAGATTCAAGTCCAAGAGTTTTCTGCAGGGTTCAATTTCCAACTTGATGGGAAAAAAATTGCATTCTTTGCCAGTTTGGTATTTTCCAATAGAAAAATATATATAACCTAGGATATCCATGAGAAACACACAAGAAAAAGTCAAAAACCACGCAAGATTCTTTGAACCAGAACCGTTTTACCACGAATAGTAACGTGGGACAGTCAGAAGAGAAAATCACAAATAATTGGAAAAGATAAAAAATTAAGAGAATCTGCGAAAACATGTATAACTTTCAGCTCGGATGTGGGATTTTCATTCATGAGTACAATCCATAATTGTTTTTCCACTCTACATAATTTTTCCAAATGACGCCGTCAAACTTTCATGGTCAAATTCCATCATTTAGGGATCCGTTCAAACATTTTTATCTATGGGCGACGTACCAATTACTAGGGCAGATTTAGATGCTCAAAATCAGCGATTTGACGATCTTACTATTCAGATCGAAGATATCCGTTAATTGTTGTTACGTGTTATTAGAAACAATGGGTCAACCGATTGTGGAGCTTGTAGTTCAGAGAGAAAATAACATGAGACTTGCAGTAGAAGAAAGCGAATCGGATGTCAGAGATAAGGAAGATGAAGAATACATCGATGAAATTTGTGGAAAAGAACAAGGATATTTTATATGTATTGTGGAAAAAATCTTATGCTCACCCAAGCAAGAAGATTTAATTCAGCGTAAAAAGATTTTTCAGACTAACGATATTGTTTGCAATCTGATCATAAACAATTGCAGTTATGAGAATCTGATTACGAAGAAGCTAGTGCATCATTTGAGTCTGTCAAACAAACCACATCCAGACCCTTATCAGACTGGATGGAATAAGAAGGGTTCGTCTATTCAGGTTACTCAAATTTGCAAGGTACCTTTGTCATTGAAACTTGTCACAAATAAAAAGTTATTTGTGATCTTGTTCAGTTGGATGGGTGTCATATTCTGTTAGACAACTCATGGCAGATTGATGTGGATGTCATACATGAGAATACCTTCAAGTTTAAGTGGAAGAATAAAAAGATTACAGTTGCACCAATAGGGAGGTAGATGGCACATAAAGCTTCTAAAGTGGAAGGGAAAGATTTTTTAACCATTACAAATTCAAACAGTGAGTTTTACTCTGATGAGCCTTTGTATCTAGATAACAACTCAAGTCGAGTTGTTTTGTAGTGGAAGGAAATAATGCGAGATATTTTAGTTTTCCCGTTAATTGGTTGATTCCAATATTTAATAAGATATTTAGTTTTTTCGTTAATTGGTTGATTCCAATATTTATTTGGTGGATTCCAAATAGTTATCATGCCCGTTTGAGCGAAATTCAAGCAAATACTCGTTTGTGTGTTACGAACAAGACACTTTTATTATTATTCACGTTTTCATCCTGCATCAAATAGTTTTGTCAAAAAATACAGAAAACACATCTACACTTGCTTTTTTGTATGTATTTGATCATTACTTCATCACGTTTTATCCTAGTTTTCTTTTTGGTGAACTCTCTAAACATTCTTCTACAAATTCAGGATTATTTTCTACGTCCTGATGAATCCATAAGAACACAACAGGTACAATAACCATCGACAACATCCCCTTCTTCTTGATGATCTTCGATACTCTAATTGTGCAAATTGAACAAAATATCACATGCAGGGACGGAGCTAGGATCTATACTAAGCACATGATTCATGAAGTGGATTAGGTATAGAACGTATGGATTTAAATTAACCCCAATACTATACAAAAACCATTACAGTTGCTTCAAAATTAATTATGTTGACGCACTTGATGAATTCCTAATTGAAGGCGAACGAAGATGGTAGGCACCAAGTTGAATCTAGGTGTGCACAAGATTGTGTTTCATCTCATCATCAAACTTATATTTATTTCGATTGATCTATCTCATCAATAATTTTTGATATGACTGATGAAATCCTTGATGTGTTACTTTAAATTTAGTAAACAAGTTGGGATGACAAGTCACACACTTCAGTACGAGTAGTCCGTAAAATATTTTTTTGACCTACTTGGTCATTGAAGTTAATAAATACATATAGCCCTGTTTGGTGCACATTTTGAGTCCAAGAATTCATTTTTTTGTTTGATGTGATGAGGAATATGTGATTGAAAAAGAAGGAAAAGCTATTGATGTGATGGAGAATATTATTTTATTAAAGAATGTGTGGTTGAAAATAAGTAGAAGAATGAGAACGAAAAAAAAATAATGTGGCTCAATCAGTGGCATAGTACTTTTTGATTAATTTAGTCATTGTAGTTAATTCGTATTGAAAAATTGTTCGCTTGAATGAAAATATTGCAAAATTGTTCGCTTGAATGAAAACAAAATTAAAAATATGTATTTATTAAAAAACTTTTCTTGAGTTTTTGAAACATTTCTGAGAGCTTTCAAAGAGTTTTGATACATGAAATTAAAACAGTAAAAGGTTCCCGTTACTATTAAACAAAAAGAAAATTTAAAGTTATCAAACACCAAATTTATCTTAGCCCTATTTGATACCAACATTTTTCCTTGGAATTGGAAATCACAGAGAATTTGGAAATGTGGAATTTGAATGGAAAGAAAATGAATTATAGATAATAGAATTGTCTAGAATTTGTTTTACTGTTAATTGTAATTAATTGTGTTTGATTGGTATAATTTTCCACCTAGAAAATGTTGATAGTTTGGTGTTCGTTTGACTTCGTTTTTCAAGGAAATTGTCATTTAAAGTGATAATTTTTTTTACCATTTGGTCTAAAATTTGTTCGCATTGGAAAAATAATAATAATAATAATTAACATACCGAATACCATTTGTTTTGACTTTGTTTTGCATAGAAATTGTCAATAAAAATGATAAATTTTTTTCCCATTATGTCTAGAATTTTTTTCAATTGCCAAAGAAAAAAAACCTGGGAATATTTTTCCCACCAAAGTGGTGGGGTTTTATTTTCAACAAAAACAAGGAAATTGTGTTTGTGTGGGGAAAACCAAGAAAACCATTTTCAGGGAAAATAATTGTCATCAAACAATGCAAAAGTGGAAGTTGGAATTGATTTTCCATTTTCCATGGAAAATTTTGCCCAATCAAACACAGCCTTAAATTCATCTCTTTTTAAAAAATGCATGTTTGATTGACAACATTTTCTAGGCTAATCATTTTCTTAGTTTCCAGCCACACGCCTTCTTTCCATGTTTTTGGTGAAAAGGTGAGAATTGGTTTCTAGCCAGTAATTTTTNATCAAACAATGCAAAAGTGGAAGTTGGAATTGATTTTCCATTTTCCATGGAAAATTTTGCCCAATCAAACACAGCCTTAAATTCATCTCTTTTTAAAAAATGCATGTTTGATTGACAACATTTTCTAGGCTAATCATTTTCTTAGTTTCCAGCCACACGCCTTCTTTCCATGTTTTTGGTGAAAAGGTGAGAATTGGTTTCTAGCCAGTAATTTTTTATTTTTTTACCTTTTTTTTT
>CAIGRP010098539.1:0-18085 GCA_903798385.1 Fraxinus cuspidata
AACACTAAACCAATGATATTAGTACTTTCAGGAAATCAAAATGAAGAATCTGTCTGAATGGACCGTCTGCCGAAAACCGCCCCACGCGCCAGCCATCCAGCACCTCCCCCACCTGCTGATCCTCCCAGTGGTCACCGTTTTTCCAAATTCTGCTTGGTTTGGACAAAAAACGCGATTGCAGGTCCGATTTTTTCTACAGTTTTTGGACAGCTTATTTTTGCCGATTTTCTATTGCTTTTCTAGTCGATTTCTGGCCAAAAATTCACCACCAACCAAGCTCTGATACCAAATGTTAGATTTTGTTGCTCCAATCCTTTGATTTTCGGGCTCAGTTTTCTTCAATCGACACCACAAATCAACCAACCAATCTTCCAAACCCACACCCAAATCGGTTGCTCTCGGTAGACCACAAATGACTCGGTGTAAAGGATGTTGTAGCCTCAATAATCAGCCACAAAGGCTAGAAAAGAAGGAGAAGACAAGGCTGGATCAAGCACCAAGCAAAACCGACTGGGAAGCACAAAGCCAAAGAAGGACCACAACCTTTCTCTCTTTCAAACACACGGCAACCACTCTTTTTCACACTAACATAAATAGTAACGGGCATCACATATATAAGCCACAAGGGGTGGGCTTTAGGTTAAGGTAATAGGCCGGGCCATTAGCAACTCTTATTAATTAGATTGCTTTCAGTGGCCAAATATGTTGTAGGGTCGATCTGATTAATTGTGGTGTCGACATTTCACTTCACTCATAGGTCGAGGTCTATAAAGTATAATCCAATAAACTGATTTAACATCATTGCCCGAATTTATTGGGTATCAATACCCAACAAGTTGGTCAAAAAAACAAAAAAGAATCACTTAATTAACCATCCTTTATTTCAAAAATAATTTTATTTTTATAAAAAAAAA
Source organism: Fraxinus cuspidata (assembly GCA_903798385.1). Lineage (NCBI taxonomy): Eukaryota > Viridiplantae > Streptophyta > Magnoliopsida > Lamiales > Oleaceae > Fraxinus > Fraxinus cuspidata. The sequence continues at coordinate 915 of CAIGRP010098539.1, forward strand.
ATAAAGAAAAAAAGAATACTTAAGATAAGGCTGTGAATATGACAGGAACATTTTTTTCCCCTCGCCTGGGATCCAAATATTTATGGACAAAGCAAGACCACAGATTTAATTCGCCGATAGATAGGTAACTGTACGCATACAAGGGAGAAACACACACTAACGGTGCCCGGAAACACACCCTTCGCTGAGTTTAACTGACTGGAATCTACGTTTGCTCTCGGGGTAAGCCCCAAAAAACTCTGTATAATGAATATCTTGTTCTGATCCATGTCAAAGTATTGCTACTATGATTTGATTTCCGGGTTCTGTTAGAATCTAGTATGAATGGACTAGGAACTATGTTTATTTTCCTCATAAAGGAGTGGGTGAAGACGAATCTTGAAAAGGAGTAATGTATTTATTGAAGATGGTACCCCAAGTTATTTAGCTTGATTCATGTGAACATCAATAGGATTTATGTGCATACTAAGAGCGTGATATTAGACGGATAGGCATGTTTGCATAGCATAAAAGACAAAAGAAGTCTTTTGGCTTATTTCGGCAGTAAGAGCGCGATACCAAGGCCTAACATGGTCTATGAGTACAAATAAGTCTTAAATTGTATATTGTGGAACAGCTTTCAGTGCTTGAATAAATGTATTTCCATTTGAAAGGTGTTATCAATGTTTTAGGAAACTCTGTATGTCTTTGGTATATTTCTTTGAGCTCCAATATCCCTTGTTAGATTCCTTGGGTTGGGCTGTATATCCGAAAACTTTCACTTAAGTGGCGAACTACTTTGATCTTTCCTTCCATTTATTTTCTATTTGCCATATGTAGATCAGTGAATATGACTTCTGGAACTGCAAATGCAAATGGGGAATGCCTTGGTTGGGCAGCTAGAGATCCTTCTGGAATTCTGTCTCCATACAAATTCAGCCGAAGGTACACATCTGTCAAGTATCCTTTCCAGCAAACAAGACTATGTTTGATTAATAGGTATCTTTTTGTCCACAATGGAGAAGCCCAGCCTGCACAATATAATCCGTCTCCCAGTATATGTTCTCGTTTGGAGAAGAATAAAATTTGTGTTTCTTTTACTTGGGTATAGAGACAAATTGGAAACTTCGTGTTTCCTTGTTGGATTTTCTGCAAGCTTAAATACTTATTGTACTGCAGACTGAAAATTTTAAATCTTTATGCCACAATTACCTGCGTCCATTTTGTTTCATCTCATGACAACAACACTACAAGTGTATTCAAGTTTTAATTTTTTACCTAGAAATACTTCTTTGCTATACAAGTACGGTTTATTTCGCAGCATTCTTTTTAAGCACAACTGTGTACTTTTTTTTTTTTAATAGTTTTTTCACCTCTCAGATTATACATCTCAACAGGGCTGTGGGGAGCGATGATGTTTCACTAGACATCACACACTGTGGAGTTTGTTATGCTGACGTTGTTTGGACCCGGAACAAAATTGGACATTCAAAGTATCCTTTAGTGCCTGGGTAAAAGCATGCATCAATTTATATAAAGCAGATAATCAATGCCAATTTGCATTTGAACTATTATTTCTAACCGATATACGGTTCCTCTGCCTTACAGACATGAGATTGTTGGGATCGTTAAAGAGGTTGGTTCAAATGTTCAGCGCTTTAAAGTTGGTGACTATGTTGGAGTTGGAACTTATGTTAACTCTTGCAGAGAGTGTCAATATTGTGATGATGGATTAGAAGTTCATTGCTCTAAGGGAGCAGTTTCAACATTTGATGGGATAGACGAGGATGGTACTATCACTAAGGGAGGATATTCTAGTTACATTGTAGTCCATGAGAGGTGAATAGTTTGTTCTTGCAAACACTTCTGCAAATGCGAAGAAAGAAGACAGGTCATTAGATTTTCATTAATTTCTTGAGTTTTCTGTAGGTATTGCTTCAGGATGCCCAAAAGTTACCCACCGGCACTAGCAGCACCTTTGCTCTGTGCTGGTATTACTGTTTACACTCCCATGATAAGGCATAACATGAATCAGCCTGGCAAATCTTTTGGGGTGATTGGGCTCGGTGGACTAGGTCACCTGGCTGTAAAGTTTGGGAAGGCTTTTGGATTGAAGGTAACAGTTTTTAGCACAAGTATATCCAAGAGAGAAGAAGCTTTAACTCTTCTTGGAGCAGACAATTTTGTAGTCTCCACCGACGAACATCAGATGAAGGTAATTAAGCTACTACAATGTTTTTGGAGCAATTTATTTTGCTTTTCATTGTGTACCTATCAAATCACTAGTCAAATGATGGATTGAAAATGGTGAGTAAGGAACTAACAAAGTTGATTTGAACTTGATGGATTATCAGGCTCTGTGTAATTCATTTGACTTCATACTGGACACAGCATCTGGAGATATCTCATTTGATTTATATTTGTCCTTGTTGAAAACTGCTGGTGTCCTTGTTCTAGTAGGGTTCCCGAGCGAAGTGAAATTCAGTCCGGGTAGCTTAAACTTGGGTATGAAATTGTACCAAGTTTTGATTATTTATTGTAAATCCGTAATTTGCTCTTGTTCTTTTTTGCGATTGAGATGAGACCCTGTCTTTAAGAATTTTAGTTGATTTGTTCCTTGCAGGTGCAAAAACCATTTCAGGAAGTGTAACTGGTGGAACAAAGCAAACACAAGAAATGCTGGATTTTTGTGCTTCCAACAAGATTTACCCAAACATAGAAGTAATTCCCATCCAATATGCAAATGATGCTCTAGAGAGGATGATCAAGAAGGATGTGAAATATCGTTTTGTGATTGATATAGCAAACTCTCTCAAGTAAACGGAGATGGGTTCCCTTTCACACTGGAACACTCATCCTAAGTTGATCGAAAGCATGAATAACAGGTATTTGGAGTAATTAGTGAGGCATCTAAAGTCAATCAAAAGCATGAATAACAGGTTTTGGGATTATTAGCCGAGATTTGCTATATTGATTTACTTTATATTGTACCATTACAGTATCAATATAAGATGATACATAAAACAATTATGGCATGTTTGCTAAAGTTGATTAGGCAGTACTGGACTTTACTAAGAAAAAAAAAAGTTCAAATCGTATCCATTTTGCTAGGTGAGTAACAGATATCTTGAAGTGCTCACTGTTTTAACTTGTTTCTGAATTTTTCTTGGAGCTCTAAGATTTGTATCTATACACTTAATAGTTTGTCATCTCTGCTGTTCATTTTTAATGGGAGCCATCATGGGAGAGTTATCCACTGGAATGTCTAAGACTTTATCATCATCATAGCCTCATCTACTGGTGCATGGCTCTTCAGTGTCTGTCTTCTTCCCCCAGAGTACACAATATAGCCCAAACACGATAAGAAGTGCTCCTATCAAGCTAGGCAAATTTAAATCAACAAGAAAAGAATTAATACCTTGTATTTTGAACAAAAGAATGCAAGTATAAGACGGACAAAAATTAAGGTAGAATTTTTGGCAATAGATGTTCAGTTTGAAGACCTGCTTTGTTGCCTACCAGCCTTGGGATCGAAGAATTCATTGCACCTTCCCACCACCCCGAAAACCATGATCAAATATTAGTTTTAAGATTTATTTTTTGGGATAAACAGTAGTGACAGAGAGAAAATAGCTCCTTAATTAGGTTTTGATGTTAGATGCACTCACAAGTTGATTAGCAACAATCTCCCCTACCCCTAGAAGTGTTGGCATGATGGGCCACCTAGGCTGGCCCAGGAATTAGAGTCAAGCCGTGCTGGGCTTGGCTTTAAAGGCTTGCGTCTCATGTGAGTCACATGAGCCACTTAAGAAAACACAGGGAGAAAACTTTTGCCAAGAAAGTAGGAGCCCTAGGTCTGACACATCCCCGGCTGTGCCAGGCCTAGATAAATCGAGCCGACATGCCAAAAAGGCTTGGCCGACCTAAAAACTGGTTGTGCCCCTCCAATCAAGACCCACTAGAGTTGTAGAGTCTCTTACCTTCCCAAATAAAGTCTCTCTGCAAAAACAATAGCTGAAAAGATCCCCACAATAACAAGGAGTAACGGGCTAAACATTGCTGCAAAGACTGGCCCCTTCTTACTGATACACCATGTTTGCAGCCAGTATACCAATGCTGATATCACAACTCCCTGGTAGTAAGTAGGTTGCTTGTTAATAAAATGTTATAAACGAAAAAATATAGCACGTGAGGGGGATGTGAGAAAAAAAAAAAAATACACTTACACAATATACAATGGCCAAAAGCTGTACATTCCAATCTAGCTTCCATAGGTGTGGATTTCTTGCCCAAAACATGGCCAAGATTGATGATTGTAGAGAGGCAAAAATACAAATCAAAACATTTACTGAGAACAGCACAGGATAGATCTTGTAAACCGTTGCCTGTGAGTTTTCGGTGATCGACAATCAGGAGATTGATTGGTGTAAACTTAACAAAAGAAGTTATACATGTAACCACTTGACAGTATTAAGAAACAAGATGAAAGCTTGTTTACACTATAATGCAGTCCTATAAGGCATTGCTTACGAACATGCCCTTGAAGTATAAAGACAATGAAATTTCTGTATAACCATGTACCTGGAGAATGAGCCATGCACTCAATGCTACATCGCTAATTAGTATAAGGAGTGCACCCTTGACCCAATTTTCCTTGTGATTCCTTGACTCACCTGTAGAACACTGGTTGTGCGATAATGTATTGAAGAAGTAAAAAAGCTAAAAATTTTATTCATTGTATAGAATATACCTTCAGTATCATACAGCTGGATTAAGGGCTTCTGCTTAAAACTTGTGAATAAGCGCTCTCCTTTCCAAAAGGTAAATATAAGTGATCCGCCAATGCAAACCAGTATTCCAAATAGCTTAGCTTTACCTCTATTACTGCCAAGTTTCACTATTTCCAGCCTGAATAGGACACAATATTAATATATAACTAGAAGAAAATTATGACTCATATATACGAAAAATGGCAAAATTTGAGCATTTTACTTAATAAATTTGAGTCCGGCTACATAAATCTTTATTTAGCCACTGTTCATTTCATTGCTAGAGAAATTAAAATGTATACCCAAGAACAATAGCTATGAGAGTGGTCAGACTGGGAATGACATTACTCAAGGCGCTTGCAACCGTCGGGGAAGTATATTCAAGACCGATATAGTAGAGATTTAGGTGGACTGTCGTCCCCATGGATGAAAGCGAGAATATCTTCATTGCCATACGAAATGACAGAGGTGGTCGTGTTTTCCTGCCATACAGTTTACATGCATCAAATCAGTAACTCATCATGTGTTGTAATTAATTGTGTGCGTGTGCGCCCGTGTGTGTGTGTGTGTGTGTGTGGCTGTGGCTAAGAAGAGCTTACCTTTCAAAAATATATGCAAAAGGGCTTAAAACAAGAATAGCTATTAAGTGGCGATAAACCACAAAAACAATCGGATTAAGTCCTTTCTGAAGGGCAAGTTTCATGATAATATTTGATCCACCATATGCAATTTGAACTACCACCATTGCTATATATGAAGCACTAAAGCTTTTCATTGCTGAACGAATTCTGAATTGAGAGTTGAGACTTGTAAAGTAGTTCAAGGCTTGATTATATACAAGTTTATAACCTTCTGTTTAGTTAGTGGAATTCCTTGATGTGATGAGCTAGAGAAACCCAACTTTGAGGATGTTTGGCTAAGCTCAAAATATTCACTTCACTCGTAAGTGAATTTATATTTTTGTTGGTCAAACTTCAAAATATTTAACTTAATTCTACACTCCTACGTGAGTATATAAATAAATAATGTCCTTACCTCAGCGTATTCAAAGTAATGATAAGCTATGCGAAACATGTAAATTATTATTTTCATGTAAAAACAAGTTGCTACTTTTTACTTAACATGTTTAGGAAAAAAATGCTTAAAAGTAAGTTTAAGCTTGTCAATGTCCTCGGGGGTTCTCATTCTTATTCAGAGACGATTGATCGGCAATTTCTTTAATATATGCTCTGCTTTTTTGTTTGATTAATTATTCTTTTATTCTGATTACCATGGAAATGCTTATTCAGATACGATTGATCGACAATTTCTTTAATATATGCTCTGCTTTTTTGTTTGATTAATTATTCTTTCATTCTTTTGTTTGATTAATTATTCTTTCATTCTTTGAATATGAAATATACATTTGTTGAATTCTGCAGACTCTTTGCTTATCTTGAACAAGAACAATCACGATTTGCAACACATGTTATGGAAAATGTAACGTGGTATGACAAAATCAAACTTTTTCATTTACCGTGAAACTATAATCTCTTTGTCAATATAATATGATCAATTACGAGATATAAAAGTGTGTCAATCTTGATTATCAAATCTTTCATCACACTATTAATTCAATCTAAGTCGAAAAACTCATTTCGACTGCACGTTAGTCAAGGGTTTCATTATCAACTTAATTGAATGAAATGAGGATCGTAATCTCTTACTATCTAAGAGCGACGAATCCTGTACTGATCATTCACGACCTTCATATGATTCATGACTTACACAAATGGTACCGTATTAATGACTCTTAATAGAGCAACATTCAAAATCACCAAAATATGACTGGCCTCATATAAGGCACTATGAGACCTCAAGTCGAAGAATTCTCAGATTGTGGTGCTAATCAAGAAAATTTTACACGGTTGTTGACATTCAGTATGCCTCTCAAATATATATGGCTGCTCATGATTCAATAAACGTAAATGACTAAAAGTAAAAGAATAATATATAAAATGCATCAATTAATTCAACATGTTTTTTATTAAATTAATTATGCTCCAACTATTTAATTCAAATTTATGACTCACATGAATTTATGCAATCCCATTTGTTATATTTAGACATTGAATGTATTCAACAAATCTTAATAAAATATTTGGGCTATTATCTATTGTATCTCCATACAACTTCAAAATTATTGGGCAACAACTCTTTAACTTCACACATCTGATGTGTTAGCTTTACACGCTTCTAAAATTTATCTCGTACTCAACAAAAGATAAATTTTCGTTAAGTCAAACCTGTTATTTAGAAATTTCTAATATTTCACAATGTTAAATATGTCAAACAAGTTGAGATCGATTGAGTACTCAGATTTTTCACTAGAATGATGGAAAGCGAACATAAATCTGATTTAATATTTCAACGATGGATTTATCGTGCAAAAGTCTCATCATAATAATCATAAATATTTTATTATACATCTAACATACAAATGAACATACATATAATAGTGTTGACGATTATAGACTAAATCTATTAGCCTTTTCGAGTTATAGGGAAGGCTAGTTAGTCAATTCTTAAGGAATATAGCATTGACTCATGCAATACACCATCTCCATGATCTCCTCATTTTCTTGAATTTTCAATTAGTTAAGTTGAAACGTGTATCATATACTAGTTTGCACGCATGCCTAAATAACTGGACATGTAGGCCCATAATAATTACAACGAACTCACATGCCCAAAAAAAAGAAAAAATTTAAAACTAATCGTACACATCTATATGGTCGAGTCCATAATAATCCACTAAATATAAAGGGAAAAATTCACAATTAAGGCATTAACTTTGCACAATTCAAAAATCAGATTTTAAGTTTAATGCAAAAATTAGGTATTTATTTATAATTAAATATATTTTATTAATTAAATATAATAAAATCACAATTNAATAGGTATAAACTATTTTATTTTTATTTTTTTGAAAACAATTCACAATTAAGCCATTAACTTTGCACAATTCAAAAATCAAATTTTAAGTTTAATGCAAAAATTAGGTATTTATTTATAATTAAATATATTTTATTAATTAAATATAATAAAATCACAATTATATAATTAATGGTCACATGTATATAATTATAGGTCACAACTTCTTTATTGATCACGTATTAAATAATTAATTAGTCACTGATTAATTCGAGCTCACAAATCAAAAAATTTATAGGTCACATTTTATTTTAGTGGTAAAAATTATAGGTCACAATTTATCAATCAATCACATATTTTCAAATTTGTTGGTCACAAATTATTGAATTTTAAGTTCACAGTTTATTTTATTGGTCACAGATAAAAAATAAAATGTCACATTTTATCAATCAGTCACGTATTTTCAAATTTTTTGGTCACAAATTATCGAATTTTAAGGTCACAGTTAAATAATTGGTCACAGGCAACCAAATAGTTGGTCACATACGAATACCACCTACACTGCCACTGCCGCCACCAAATCAACCACCATTCCCATCGTCGCCAACAACAAAGACATCACCACACCACATCACAACCACCACAAATACGCCACCACTTCCAACCCCGTCGCCGCCAATACCACCAGAGACATTACCACCTCTCACAAATACTATTCCACCCCGTCCCCGCCATAAAATCACCACAACCACCGCCAACAACAAAAACGCCTGCACCACACTACCTACAAAAAACACCACTGTCGCCGTCCCCGCCACAACACCAACCCAACCACCACCATTGCCACCTGCGCCACACCACCAACAAAAACCACCAACGCTACCCTCGCCACAACACCACCACAACCATCGCCACACCACCACTACAACCACAGCTAACAAAAATTCACAATAGAACCACCATTGCAGCATCGCGACGCTATGTTCGCAGCAGAATCACCACTATCGCCGCTCGCACCACCAACAAAACCACTGCCTCCGCCGCAACACCACTAACACAACAATAAAGACCCGGCGCCTGCGTCACCGCAACAACCCAAACACAACTGTGTCGAATGGAGAGAAGAGAGAAGGCAGATCAGAACACACAATCCCTAATTATTCAGCAGCTTCGCCGTTCTCAACCACCAACATCGCGATTTTAGGATCAATTTCACCAGCAATTTCCTTCATCCTATCGTAGTCGACCTAAATTCGAGCTGGGGCAGTGCTCTAAGCACCGCGTTGTGACGCCGCTGCGTCGGATGGATCTCTTCCGGTAGTGATGCCGCTGCGCTGGAGAATTTCTTCTAGGGACAGCGCTACTACTGAGAGAGAAGATCGATTAGTAAGGGAGGAGGAGTCGGTTAGAGAGATAGATGAGTGAGAAACAAGAGATTGAAATTATGTTTTAATTAGGGTTTTAATTATTAATTTAATTAATACTTGATATTTGATTAAATAAACTTTGGATATGAGTTTTTGAATTTGAAAACTTAAATGCCTGGTTTTATGTAATTATCACAAATATAAATTCATCACATAAATGCATAATTATATAATATCTAATATTATATACAAATACGCTTCAAGTTTTTAGTAATTAAGGTCGTCTAAACTAATTCAGACAAAATGGCAGAACAATTAAATAATTAATTAATTCAATTTGCGGATTTATTTAATTAAAATAATTTTTTTTATTTAAATACTATATTAGAGTCCAATTCTTATTCCAAAATTTGGGGCAACTTATTTAATTAAAATCAAATTCTAATTAAATGACAAATTAGAGTCAAACTCTAATTTCAAGAATATATTATGATGGATAATTAATTAAAATCAAATTTTAGTTAAATACTAAATTGGAGCCCAATTCTAATTTAAATTGAATTAACATTTTAATTTAGAATAAAATTCATAAATAAAATAAAATTCAATTTAGGGTCAAAATTTAATATTTAAGTTAAAATTTAGTTATAACGATATTTTAAAAACTCGTGAATTTTAAATGAGTCAAAATTAAAATTTGTATCAAATTAAAAATCAAATGTAGAAATTCTTTGTTTATTAAATTCAAAACCACATTTTGAAAATTGCTTTCTAACGCATTTAAAAATATAAGCAAACCCTTCCCATTTCAAAAATTGGAGAATAAGTCCCCACATGAAATATTTGCAAATTGAACCCTATATGTAAATTGCAGATAGGGGCCCTCAATTTCACAAATTGCACATGAGACCACTGCCTCCAATCTCACACTCGATTTGAAAACCCCAAGAGAATCCTACTACCTTGACAGCGCTAGCCATGGCGCGACACCGCCGCTACCACACAAGGACGACAGTGGCCGCTTCAACATAGCAGTTGGTTGTTGCTATCATGCGTTGCGATGCGCAATGGCAACAATCGCCACTGTGATGAGCACCGGCCGTGCTTCTTCCACGACAGCCATTTTCTCTGCTTGCGTGCTTCTCTGCGGCGATTTTCTCTTCTCAATTTTTTTTCTTAACAAACTAGAACGAGAATAACAACAATTAACATTTGATTGTTCAAAGATACATAAATAATTTTTAACGAACACAAAGTCGGCTCTGGTACTAATGTTGAATATTTACTTAATCAGCGAAAAATAAATAATATTTCAATTCCCACCAAGCATATTCTTTGTGTTTAGAAAGAAACTATAATAAAAATTATACCTTTTTCAATTTTGCAAACTCCTTTACTTATCTAGAATACGAACAATCACGATTTGGGAATTCACAACTGTCCATTGTCCGTCTCCAATGAAAATCTATATAGTGAAGAAGATTGAGAAAATCAGGGTTTATACTTTCTTGTGCTAGCAAGATAATAATTGTCTCATATTAATTCTCAAATCCTAATAGCTTATTAATAAAAATCCAAGTGGATTTGAGTCGTCTCTTAAACATAACATGGTTCAATATTTAATTAATCAAATTAATTAAATGTGATCAATGAATTAATTAGTCCAATTAATTAATTCGAGTCTATTAACAAGCAACACAATTAATTAATTGTCCAACGCTTATCAATTAATTAATAAATATCATTTTTCTAGTTCTCATTTTGTGTGTGACCTATATGCTTTCGACTACGATCTATAACGACGTGAATTATTATTTTTATCTAATCAAAATCGATAAATTAAAATACTCATTTTAATTTATCATCATTTTACATCCGTCGTTCCATATTGACATTTAGCAATGTGTCATGGCAACACGTGATATGAAGTGTCATGTGATATGACAAAATCAAATGTGTTCGTTTACCGTGAAACTATAATCCCTTTGTCTATATGATCTGATCAATTATGAGATATGGAAGAGCGTTAATCTCGATTATTGAATATATCTTTCATCCCACTATTAAGTTAATGTAAGTCGAAAATCCTTTTTGACTTAAGAGTATAGCTTGGTCGTGGATTTCGTTATCAATTTAATTGAATGAAATGTAAATCATAATCTCTTACCATCTAAGAGTGACACATCATTTATTGATCATTCACAACCTTCATGTGATTCTTCACATACTCAAATGATACCGTATTAGCGACTCATGTCAGATCAACATCCAATATCACCAAAATATGGTTTCCCTTATATAAGGTACTATGATGAACTCAAATCGATTGACCAATTCCACTACCTAATGTTAGACATTAACTATTGACACTCAGATAGTTATCCATGTGGAATTTCTACAATGGGTCTCCAATATTTTGTTCTATAACAAAATATTCATGAAATCACCGCAAGTGCATAGTTCATAACAAGTAGTGTAAAATTGATTTTGAGTTCAAGCATCATACCCACAGAAATTGTCTAGTTCAAGTTCTAATTAAATTAACTTTATCGAAACAATGAAATTTTTTAATTTTTCTAAAATCTAATTATAATCAAATAATCTACTTATGAATGAATGGCCTAAATTAACTAAAATCAATGCAAAGTTATAATAAATACAAGTTTGATGAAAATCTAATGACGAAAAGTGGTTAGGATCTCAAATTCCCTTGTATCAATCGCTTTGAACCCTAAACATTATAATTTGATAGCATGATCCAAATATGAAGATCAATATTCTTAATTTGTTTAACAATCACCCTCGAGTAGAATTGAACCTATTATCACATGTGACCCGACTATATTTATATAACGAATACGAATATACAAGACTGCATTAATGGATTTGTGAATAATTAAAGATCAGGCAAAGTATATCGATATATTTATATCCCCTATCTGACTTTACGATAATTATGACTATGTCTAACTTATTTTCAATCTCAAAAGTAAAAAAAAAAAAAATCGCAAGACTCGTACAATTCGGGATCAATTAATTGTAAAGAAGGAAATATTATAAAAATCGTTCAATAATTGAAAACGTGTTTTTATGTAAAAATAAAAAATAAAAAAATTAAGAATTAAAGGTTCATGATGCTAGATTCATTGTAACCTTAGCACTAGATTTGTTTAGCTTAACATGTTGTGAAAAATACAGCAATAGATATAAAAGTTTTTCATCACCCAAAAATTCTTGAATTCAATGTTGATGTTCTCGAAATTGAATCTTGATGAGTTATTTGCCTCTTTTTGCAATTAATTCTCCAACCCTAATTATGTGTTGATAGTTGGTATTTATACTAGTCTTCAAGGAGTCCCAAAACTCTCTAAAAATTGTACAATTAATGGCCCCAAAATGAAGTTTCCTTGTTTGATTGAAATTCTAAACGAAAAAACAAATCTGGCCGCGAATGGCCTGGGCAAGAGCCCAGATAGTTGAAATTAGGGCTCTCTCCCAGGCACCCCAATTGGTCCCCGATTTCTTTTTTCAAGGCCTGACAGTTTATCTGGTCCATATAATTGGGCAAGTGCCCATTTATAACAACTTCTCAATTTTTGCATTTTGGTTTTCTTCTTCATTCTTTCCTTCATTTTGGTTCTCTACTTCAAATTATGCCTATTTTGATCCTTCAACTTCTTTTCATATGAACATTAGTCCCCAAACCTTCCATCTAGTTATCAATTCTTCCCTCTTTCTTTTTCAATTGCTTATGAATGGTCCTAAACTGAAACAAGAGAAAAATAACCGAAGTTAAGCAAAATTTAACACTTTGACGAGATATGTAATGCCCAAAATTCTTGAAATTCGAAACGTTATAAAAAAAATCTTTTTAATTGGGGCTCTTTAATGTTAACCAAAATGAATTGTAACTAATAAAAATTTTGGATTTTGAAATATATAAAAATAATGTTAGATATTTGTCCATATATACTTCGACAATTATGGTGTAATTTGATTTTGGAAAATATCTTGAGAAAATTCAACAACTATCGGTTGTGCAGCGGCGGAGAGAAAAATATGTTTGACCTAGTAAACATCGACTGAAATTTATGAAGTTTTAACCTAGCATATAACACTCATAAACGTACAACATAAAAAAATTGGGGTCTCGATGATGATGTTTGTAGTACGAAAATATTTTTCAACTATGCTGAACAATATTTTTGAAATTGACCCGACCCAGTCTACTAAAACGAATATAACTTTTTCTTTAGTTAATATTTGAAGATAATTCCAAAGATCACTATTAGAAGAGTTGTAAAACTTTCAAATCCCACTAATTTCACTCTAAAACATGCACCGTAACCCAAGTTATACCATTTTTAAGTAAGAGGACATAATCTGAAAAATCCAATTCAACATTAATTAAACTTCATGCATAATCATTCCAACATTTCAAGTTATAGTTGATATGCAATGTATATAAAGACTAGACGAAATAGGCGATTAAACATTTTCAAAAAATTTCATCCAAGTGTTCGTAAGAGATTTACATAATTGAAAATTTTACTAGAAAATTAAAGAGCGTATCAAATAGTCGAGCATTTGTCACTATGCCAAACTACTGACATGCCTTGAATTAACTTGTAAATTTTGTAGGGATGGGTACCACGAGTAATACTCAGTAGGAAATATTTAAGTAAATGATAAAAAAAATATGTTTTTTAGAAATGCAAACTTTGGTTATTTATGTTACCGTCAATTGCAAAGTGAACTTGATATCAGGCAGTCCCCTTACTCTTAGGATTTGATAACCTCTTTTGAGTAACAAAAATCATCTCTTCATCTCTTATTTGAACGACCAAATGTTGCTTCCATCATAGGTAACACAATAACACGTTTAATGTAAATCGAAAACCAATAATTTTTACTTTACTTATAAAAGTGTCACAAACACCCTACCTTAAATACTTGGAGTTCGAATACCTTTTTTGAAATAAAATGCAACGCACTCTTAGCCTCTCATTCAGAAAATTCTCATATTCAAGTTGCCTTGATTCTATGGGAAAAATGTGGAATAATTTTATGTATAAGTGTAATAGTTGGAGGAGAGAAACGTAACTTTAGAGGTTGTAAAATGTTGTTGCTTATCAAACACAAAATGAAGATTGTAATTTGCAGTAATCAAATTGGGAATAAAAACAAATGTAAGGGGCATATTTTAAAAGTATAAATGAGGATTTATGAGGTAACTTGTAGGTAAATTTTGCAATTGAAATGGCTGTTTTTTCTTTAATAATTATCATAATGGGTTTTAAATGATTGAAACGGTTATGACAATTAGTGGTGAAATACCTAGTGGAGAAAAAGAAAAGTCAAATTAAAGGATAAGAAGAAATTAAAATACATGCCGGAATAGATGAGAGTTATTTGAAGGGCAAAAATCACGTTTAAGGGTTATTTGACATAAACAATAAGCATATCTTAAGTTTTTAAAATTTAAGGACTTAACATGTACGACGATTAATATAAAATATGTCATCACAAACATTTAAAAGAGATTCGACACCTCAAAAAAAAATTAAGACTAGTGCGCGCAACTTTACTATCGTGACTCAAAACTTTAACTTGAACTTTTAGGAAGTGTCGTAGCGACGAAATAATATGATCTAAATATTTTTTGATTTATACAAGAAAAAATTATTTTAAAACGAAACACAAAATTTCATTTTCTCAGTCGCTACAAAATAAAAGCTTAATAATATGACTCAAATAAGCGCATAAAACGCACTTATCAATTTTTACGTCTTCATTTAAGTGTCACTACACTTTAGACTGTAAGATCAGTTACTTACTTTACATGTAAGAAATCACACGTAATAATCTATTTGCAAAATGTTATCTATGATTTAATATTCAATCACATGTAATTTGTATATCACAATTACAACTCCTTGTGAGTATCAAATTACTAAAACTTGAATATATGAACTCTATTATTTAATTTATTAGAATAAAAATTCAAATAAATAATAGATCTTACCATAAATAAAATGTATTAATCTCAATCCTCTTGTATGTGTGTGTGATTAGCCAGCATTGAATTCACACCCATACTAGAATACAACCTATCAAGTGTTGTTGATTCACTCATGATCTCAATCCTCATGTGGTCAATTTTTCTTTATACATCGCAAAATCACTTCTTTTACTTTTCTTTCAAATTCTGAGGTATTTCTAGCATATGTGGGTATCTAAAAATGATTATAATGCATTTTTCCACACAAAAAGTGTTAAGAATTAGATACTTGTAAACCTAGAAAGAAGATTGTAAGTCTTTGTCAAAGTCACACCGCCAATTTCTAAAGTTTAAGTGTCAAAGTTCTTACTGGACACCTCTCGCTTTCGATAATCTAAATCTCTCTTTTTTTCTCTCTCTCTCTATGGACATATATATTGATTGTGTGCTTCTTCTTTTTTTTTTTTTTTGACATCTTANTTTTTTTTTTTTGACATCTTATATGTAAGATTTCTCTCCATTAAGCTTTTTAAATGACCCCATGTAGTGAGCTTTAGACCGATAACTTTCAAGCCAGATGACCATATGGTACCAAGTTTTAGATATCCTAACAAGCTTAATCACTCGAATCATATTGGCTACGAAGATGAGTATTAAATACATCACATTTTCTTTTGATATGAGAATCGAATTTTAAAATTGGTCTGTGCCCATTCTAAATTCATTAACACAAACTCCTTCAACCACCGATGAGATTCGAGAATTTCAAACCATCAAACTTCTACGAACACAAGCACTAACCTTTAGCAGATTGGTTTCTATATTAAGGATTTGGGAATTCTATTCAAACCTAGGTCAACACATAACGATTAAGTCCACATAATCATGTTATGCTCTAACATGAGTAATGAGTCAATAATGGCTATGTACTCAAATAATTAAGTCTAGCAATGATAAGTATTTAAGTAAAAGCATAAAATACAATAATGTCCACTTCTAACTAAAATTGTACTCAATTCAAACAAATAAATAACATCTTAGGCGGCAAGCCATTCAACAATATACTAAACACTATTTTTGGGTTTTTTTTTTAAAAAAATTCAATTCTTTTTAAACAATTATATTGACTAAGTCAGAAGTTGAAAAATATATATTCTAAGTATCATAATACTCACCCACCGCCCAAAAAAAACTATTACATTGTCCCCAATTTAAGAGCAAAAATAATCACAGTAAGGGAGTAATGATCAAAAGCTCTTCGAGGGTAGATGTGGATAGGTAGAAGGATCATGTTGGTCTAGCTAGTAGACATCATGACATTGACCATTGTTCTTTGTTACTAAGCTGTAATTTTTTATGTCAAGAATTCAAAATAAATATTGGTAATAACATATAAGGTTTAAATAATTGCAATGAATTCACTCCAATAAGAATAATAATTTTCTAAATTTAAGAAAACTATCTAACAGAGCGTTCATCCTTGCAAAAATCCTATAGTTAGCAAAAGATAAGTCTTTCAAATTGGCCTGAAGATTGAAATCTAGGTGCAATCTTACGAATGCATATCACATCGATGTAAACTCAATATAATGTTAGGATGTTAACAATAAGCCTAACTAAAATGAACTCAATTAGTAAACGTACCTAAGTCACTAATGCAAGTCTTAAAATATTACCTAAATATGTTAAAATCATTCAAATGCATGAGTTCCTAAATATAATGAAATAATTTATCAAAATAATTTAAAAATGATAGAAAAATGGGCCGTCTCCCATTAAGCGCTCGATTTATAGTCTAGACCTTCACTTTTAGATAATTTACTCTTGACGGTCAAAGGGGACTACACTGGCAAAACAATTCACACTGTTTAGAGTTGTCGTCCCTCTATCGATTCTCCAAATTTGAAAATCTTCTTCTTCGTCCATGAGGTTTCCAATTATTCTACCTATTTCCTTCTTATGTGGACACTTTGTATATCCTTTACATTTTCTTCTTTAACTTTTTGGCTTTTCTCATTATGGGATGACTCCTTGACAATGACATAAATCTAAATTTTTTCTTACTCATCATCTACCTTCAAAATTAGCTCACCTTCTTCGAAGTCCATAATTACTCGACTCGTGGATAAGAATGATCGACCA